>JASKUP010000261.1:0-22600 GCA_030448955.1 Trichopoda pennipes
ATAAAAAAACAAGTGTATTTCTATGCGTGGTTCCATTTGGCAATTAAATAAGGTCCATTTGGTTTGTGACCGTTCGTTTATAAAAAAACAAGTGTATTTCCGTGCGTGGTTCCATTTGCCAATTAAATAATGTCCAATTGGTTTGTGATCGTTCGTTTATAAAAAAACAAGTGTATTTCCGTGCGTGGTTCCATTTGGCAGTTAAATAATGTCCAATTGGTTTCTGATCGGTCGTTTATAAAAAAACAAGTGTATTTCCATGCGTGGTTCCATTTGGCAATTAAATAATGTCCATTTGGTTTGTGACCGTTCGTTTATAAAAAAACAAGTGTATTTCCGTGCGTGGTTCCATTTGGCAATTAAATAATGTCCAATTGGTTTGTGATCGTTAGTTTATAAAAAAACAAGTGTATTTCCGTGCGTGGTTCCATTTGGCAGTTAAGTAATGTCCAATTGGTTTCTGATCGTTCGTTTATAAAAAAACAAGTGTATTTCCGTGCGTGGTTCCATTTGGCAATTAAATAATGTCCAATTGGTTTGTGATCGTTAGTTTATAGAAAAACAAGTGTATTTCCGTGCGTGGTTCCATTTGGCAGTTAAATAATGTCCAATTGGTTTCTGATCGTTCGTTTATAAAAAAACAAGTGTATTTCCGTGCGTGGTTCCATTTGGCAATTAAATAATATCCAATTGGTTTGTAATCGTTCGTTTATAAAAAACAAGTGTATTTCCGTGCGTGGTTCCATTTGGCAATTAAATAATGTCCAATTGGTTTGTGATCGTTGTGAGAAACAGAAAACAATTGTGAACATTTTAAAATTTGCAGAATGCATTTTGTCCAAAATGTAGAATGTGCTTTTAAGAAATTAAAAATGCCTCTGTTTTCATTTGTCCAATTGGCATGTTGGCACAATTAATTTGTTATGTATTTAAAAGTGAAAGAAAGGGATATAAAAAGAATTGAACAGGAATACAAAGGTGATATGTTGTGGACCCTCCAATGCAGAATCTGGAATAATTTATACGGAAAATTAAAATTCAATTAAGGAGTTTTTTTTTACAAAAATTCATCTTTTATTTTCCAAATGAAGAAGTCAAACGCAAAGAAGCAATTGAAGCATCCAATAAGCTAACTACACTAAATTACTTTATTTATAATTTCATAAACATTACAATTAAAAACGTATTATGCTGCAGAAACTTAAAAAATTTACTAACTACTGCATTGTTTTCAATACAAAATATTTGAAGATTTTATGATTATTTTGTGTACACCAATTACACAATGTAATAAAATGTATTTAAGCAAGTTGAATTTTTTTTTTTTGCAATAGTTACAAGTTGTAAATTTCATCTATTTGCCTTGCGATTCAAAATCCCGCTGTAATAAAGGTTGATATGGTGGTGGCTTGTTTGGTGGGATGGCATCGAGGATTTTTGAAAAGTGTTAGCTTTCTACAATCCAGGAGTAAGTGTAGCGAACATATGCCATGCAGGCTCAGCTTCTCCTTACTCAAGACCGTCATGCGTGGTGAAGAGCCACATCCTACAAGAGGTGATGCCGTTTATAGCAAAACATGATGGATCTAGACCAGACAAGGTCGAAAAAAAATCATCTTTTAAAATTTATAAAAGCTCTTTTAAGGGCTACGGAATATCTAACAAAAGGAGATAAAATACGAAAAACATTTTCCTTGTTATCTTGATTGCATATTTTTCACGTTTTCGGCATATTTTATTTTCAGATAATACTTACCAATTGGTGTCCAATTCTGGTGATTTTCATCTTTGCATCAGTAAAAAATTTTTATTTTGTAGCCCTCAGAAGGACTTTTAAATTTAAATTAATCTCTTTTTTAAAATATTTGATAGCTCTTAAAAGTGCTGTTCTTTGATGTGTTTTTCCAGCCAAAACTTGTGTCCAGTGGCATCTGTGTTTGACCAGTCATTTGCCTTTTACAAATTTTTCCTTAACCTAGTTTTAGTTTCGGAAATTCTTATAATTTATCACCACTTCAGTTTTTATTCTCAGGAACACTCACCATTCAGAGTACTATTGTCGTTTTCCACCAGCCACACTAATAAATTACACATCTACGTAAGGCTCTGTAAACAAAAACAGATTTTTTTATAGGAATGTAATTCACTTTTTATTTTCAGAAACACTTACCATTTAAAGTAATTCTTGTTGTTTTCCACCAGCCGCAGAAGTAATTTCCACATCTATGTATTTTATTATGAACAAAGTAATGAACATTTCAATTGCAGCTAATACTTACCAACTTGTTTTGAGTTCTGCTTATTTTCCTGCAACCGATGCACCCAGTTTGCCTTCAAATAATACAATTTAATTTAATTATTTTAAAGTTTTGAATAAAATTTTGCAAACTTTTAAAGTTTTCTTCTCATTTATTTTGTGTTTGTTTATATATTTTGTGGCTATCGCCACGAAAATATTATAGAGTTGGTACGCTATGTTGTTTGTTCGGTGTTCAAAACGAAAGTGTTTATTTTTAAAAAATGATTCAGGAAAATTGTTAAAGCCAAACATGCCGGACCCATTGAAGGACCAAGGGTCTTCAATTAACAGGAAGCACTGCTAGTTTTTGGATTGGCCGCCTCAGGATACCGCTTCTAGTTTTCACTTCCGCTACCCGAAACTTGCCGTCTTGGCCTGGAAACACGGCTACTATTCGACCCGTCAGCCACTGCATTGGCGGAAGATTGTCGTCGTGTACGACGACGATTTTGTCGACGGCGACGTTGAGCATTTCGTCGGACCACTTGGTTCTCACTTGCAAGCTCAGGACGTAGTCTTTCGCCCAAGATCGCCAGAACACCCGCTTGAGTGCGGAAATACGCTGCCATCTCTTCAAGTACTGTAGCTTGGCCGACTCTTCTAGCTGATATTCGTTGGGCTGCGTTCGAAGGCTCTCTCCTATTAACAGATGGGCTGGTGTGAGCGCTTCTCCGTCGTTGGGATCGCTGCTGTTGGGGCAAATTGGGCGCGAGTTGAGTACGGCTTCTATTTCTGCGAGCAATGTTGCCAGCTCGTCCGCTGTTAAGAGCGTGCTGCCAACGGTTTTCAACATTAGTGTCTTGGCTGACTTGACCGCTACTTCCCATAGCCTGCCGAAGTGCGGGGCCCTGGGTGGTATAAAGATGAACTCCATCCCTCTGTTGATGGCGAACGATTCGGCTTGTTGTAAAATTTCTCCTCTGGCCTCTCGTATTTTCCGACTGGCTGCGACGAAATTGGTGGCGTTGTCGCAATAAATTTTCGTCGGCATCCCTCTTCTGGCGATGAACCTTTTAAGACATAAAAGAAAACAATCGGAAGTTAAATCATTAACCAGTTCCAAGTGAACGGCCTTAGAAGTGAAGCATATGAACACAGCTATATACATTTTAATGGGTGGACGGCCGCGAATTTTTAAAGTTACGTTAATCGGACCGCAAAAATCTACGCCACATATTTTGAATGGCCGTAGAGCTCTCACCCTATCAGCGGGCAAGTTTCCCATTATTTGACTCATCAGTTTCTGTTTATACATGAAACAATGAATACATTTACGCACCACTCGACTGCATTCTTCTTTGGCATTTATAAGCCAAATTTTATCCCGAAGAAGAGCAACTAATGTTTTTGCTCCCGCATGACAGTTCTCAAAGTGTAAGTAACGTAAGTAAATGGCCACAAAATGACATTTGCTAGGCAGTAACAAGGGAAACTTTGCATCGTACGAGATTGCCGCATTGAGCAATCACCCGTCGACTCTTAAAAGTGAGCATTTTCGATTTTCTTCCTCAAATTCATGAATAAAAGGGTTTAGTTTCTGCAAGTTAGGCTGTAGGACCCGAGATTTCCGTAAATTTTCAAATTCACTGGAAAATTCTCGTGACTGAATAATTTCAACTATTTTTAGAAAGGAAAAATTCATTTCCTTTACTGTTGGGTTACTATTCGTAATTTTATAGTTTTTGATTCGACATAAATGAACAAATCTTAAAACCTACGAAAACACTCTAATCAATGAATGTTTATAATTCTAATGAATGTTTATTAACTAGCTCTATAATGGGATTTGGTTCGTCAACAGCAAGAAATACGTTAACCTTCCTCTTCTCTAATGACAACTGTTCATCATTCAACTTAAAATGTTGATTAATTGGCCAGTCGTTACTCTCATTGAGCAAAAATACCGGGCCCGTGAACCAAATTGAGTCATTGAGATCATCAACATTACAACCCCTTGAAACGATGTCAGCAGGATTGTCCTTTGATGGAACGTGACGCCACGTTATCCGATCAGACAGTTCCTGAATCTCCGCCACACGATTCGAAATGAACGTGGATAGGGTTGATGGATGTGTTTTTATCCAGTGTAGTGTTATTTCGGAATCGGTCCAAAAAATAACACTTTCAATGCCGCATGTCAAAATAGTCCTAACTTTGGCCCATAACTTGGCCAACAAATGTGCTGCGCACAGCTCAAGCCGCGGTAGCGACTTAGTTTTCAAAGGAGCGACTTTCGATTTTGCCGTTAGCAAATGACAGGAAATGTTTCCATTCACTCTACTTCGAATATAAATGCAGCAGCCATACGCTCTAATTGACGCGTCTGAAAATCCATGAATTTGGTAATAAGAGTATATAGTTGTCAACACATAGCGGGGAACTTCAATAATATCAATTTTCGATAAATTTTCCTTGAAATTCTCCCAGGATGTATGATGATTCATAGGAATCGATTCATCCCAATCCAATTTTCGTAACCAAAGTTCTTGAAGTAGAACTTTGGCTTTTACTACCAGCGGACACAAAAGCCCAAAAGGATCAAACAGTCGGGCAGACACAGACAAAATATTTCGCTTTGTTGCCTTGAGTGTGTAAAATGTATCATCTAACTGATACTTGAAAACATCTTTTCTTGGCAGCCAATATGTGCCCAACGCCTTCTTAAAATCTTCTGTGTCGAGGAGAGTCTTCTTAACTACGTTAGTTCCAGTAACCGACTTGTAGTTAGAAACCCATTTTGTTAAATTCAACCCTGCTGACTGCAGTATTTTTGTGACGTCTTTACGTATGACATTAAGCTCTTCAATTGAATCTGCTCCAGTTAGCAAGTCATCAACGTAAAAATCTCTACGGATAATTTTAGATCCAATTGGTAATGATCCCTTAAATTGATCACTTAAATGCACCAAGCAGCGTATTGCCAAAAACGTAGCGGACGATGTGCCATAAGTCACTGTATTCAATGAATAAATTTCAAGTCTGTCTGATTCTTTTTCACGCCAAAGAATTAATTGGAATATTCTGTCTGATTCATTTATTAAAACCTGACGGTACATTTTCTCAATGTCTGCGGTCACAGCGTATTTATGCAATCGAAACCGAAGAAGCGTAGAATATAACTCTTCTTGCACTGTAGGTTCAATCATTAAAATATTATTCAGTGAAAGTTGTGTGGTAGTCCGACACGAAGCATCAAATACCACTCGAAGTTTTGTTGATATACTTTCTGGACGTAGTACACACTGATGTGATACGAAGTAGAGCGGACAATTAGGAATTTTTCCGTCTGTAATAGTCATGTTTCCTAAGTCAATGTACTTTTTCATGAAATTGTTATACATCTCTTTCATTTTCAAATCTTTTGACAGCCTTCGTTCAAGCGAAAGAAAACGTCGCCTAGCTGTGTCAAAAGAGGAACCCAATTTATTAGGGTCACCTTTGAAAGGAAGTGACACTTAAAATTTGCCAGACGGCAGTTGTCTAACAGTTCCTACAAAATTCTCCTCGCATAATTGCTGTTCCGACGATAAAGCATTAACTTCTTTGGGAACCTCTTCTAGTTCCCAAAATCTCTGAACAATTTTATCAAGAGTTTCCTCAGTTTCGATATTCTCACACGTAATAATATGGCACGATTCGATGCGAGGAGTCTTATGTTCGCATTTACCGGACACAACCCAACCCAGAAGAGTTTTCTGAACTGTTGGGATGTCGGGACTCCTTCTAATTTGGCCAACGCATAACAGCTCGAAGAATATCTCAGCGCCGATCAACATATCAATTTTCTGTGGTTTGAAAAAGTATGGATCAGCAAGTTCAATATTATTAGGAATGTTCCAGCTAGCCGTAGAAATAACCCTGTCTGGTTGATAGCCGGAGATCGATCGGAGAACCCAAAACTCAGAAGAGAATTCATGGGTGTTCACCCGAGACCTGACTGTAGCCTGAATCTTGAACTTAGCTGCGGAATTAGTTTTTCCTACACCCACTAGGCTGAGATTACTTTCCTGTTTATCCAATTTTAATCTTTGCGACAGTTCTTCAGTCACAAAATTTATTTGTGAACCAGAGTCCAATAACGCCCTGGCATATACATATTGTCCCGATCTATCTCTTATTTTCACTAAAGCCGTAGCCAAGATAACATTATCACCAGTAGAGGATGAAATATTGACAGATGCATGCTGGCTGGAACTAGAACTTGCCGCATCTACACTTTTCCCATTGTATCGATGCCTTGCATTTCGTGACCCAGTCTTAAACAATTTATACAAGCGGGTACACCCTTAACAAAATTAAATCTTTGTTGAACAGGAATGTCCGAAAAGGATGGGCAATTTGAAACATAATGTCCAATCGACCTACAAAAAATACATTTAATTCCGTCCTGCTGTGTTTTAACCTGACATGAAAATGATTTGTTATTTTTTCCAGAGTTGTTGTCATTCTTTCTACGCGTATATCTATCAGTCTTTGGTACTGCATTAGAGGCTTCTTCAGCTGAAATATGCTGATATCTCCTGTTCAAAGCCTCTTCACAGTTACTCCATAGGGGCAACTTATCATAATTAAGTTGCTATTCCCATTTTGCTCGAGTGACTGAATCGACCTTCATCATGACTAAATGAATACTTATTGCGTTTGTGATAGCCTTGTCGTCACCAATAGATAGCAGTGAATCGTAGATAGCCGAAACAGTGTCAATCATGCTCCTCAAAGCGGACGAAGAGGGTTTCGTGATCTCTGGCAAATTAAATAATTGTCTGATGTTGTCAAAAAATATAAGACATGGGTTATCATAAACACGCTTCAAACTTGCCAACGCTTTGGAATAGTTCTGTTCAGTAACTTGAAAAGCCTTTACAGTACCCAGAGCTTCATCAGGCAAACATGAAATTAAATGATTGAATTTTTCCAGGGTACGGATTTGCACACTCATGTGCAGCACACGCACATGAAGGCAAATATGCACACAAAATAAATACGCACATGCACATGCGTAAGTGCCAATTTTTGTATGTGCCTACTAAACGCACATGTGCAAGTTCAACTTGCGTAGGCACATTTCATGTGCCACTCTTAAAATGAATGGCACATTTCACATTGCACACGATCTTGCACATTAATATATGTATGTGCAAGACAAAGAAGTACAATAATAACAACAATAAATTGTAGTGTTTTGTTGTTATGGTATGTGTTGAGTATTTACCCATTTGAAAATAATTTTAACTGCGTAGTATAATGATGTGCATGAAGATGAGCATTCATGTGCCTGTACTTTGCACTTGGCACATGTGCGTGTGCTTCTATTGTCCATGCACACTCATGTGCCTTCATATTAAGATCAAAAATTGTTGCACATATTCATGTGCATGTACACAAATTTTGGCACATGTGCTGCACATTCATGAATAAATTTCTACTCTGAATTTTTCTATCTCTGTAAGGGATATATCATTATCCACAAGGCTCTCAAACAAACTTATAAAATTTTTGTACTCTGAATACTTGCCGCTAAATTTCGGCAATTTCATTTTCGGAAGGATGCTATGGTGAGGTGTGAAACCAATTGTGGTTTCATGTGAGCTTT
The DNA here is from genome assembly GCA_030448955.1 of Trichopoda pennipes. Lineage (NCBI taxonomy): Eukaryota > Metazoa > Arthropoda > Insecta > Diptera > Tachinidae > Trichopoda > Trichopoda pennipes. The sequence continues at coordinate 7,893 of JASKUP010000261.1, forward strand.
GTCTTCTAATTGGAGTTAAATGTGCTAAAAGTAGGCTTTTCGTCGAAACGCATAAATCTTCTACAGCAGATCTTTCATCATTACTAGGGTCCAATATCTCAATTTCAGACTGAAAAGTCATAGCCTGTTCGATATAAGTATTTAATATATCTAGGCGACATTCCAATTCAATTGGATTCAACGATATTGTTTTTTCCCTTAAAGATCGCCGGACACGCTCCATATTAGTTAAAACAGTATTTTTCTGTTGTAATAAAGCCTCCATGGTAGATGGCTTGCCGTTTTTCTTACTAGCTTGCATTGTAATTAATGCCTAGGATATTTAAAAATATTAGAAATATATGGAAGGATCTCAAGAAAATTATTCCGTTACTAAGAAATAAGAAATTTTCGAAATCTACCCGGATAACACGACTTCCAAATAATAATATTCCCCAATAAAATATTCCGTTATGAATTTAATTTTCAAAGCAGAAAAAAATATATTTCCTTAAATTGTTCTGTGGGTTATTATCACTTAGCAAATAAATTCTACAAACTTGGCTTATATAAATCCCAAGATTGGCTTGCCTTATTTTCAATCAAATATTGCCAACAATTGTTCCTTTGCTTTCGTTACTAACTACTCAATCCTCTAGCTTTAATAAATATTTTACGGTACGATAATATGTAATTTTATCAATTATATTACTTTCAAGTACTTTAGTAAAAATTATTTTATTCAATTTGTAACTTCACTTTACCTCATTCACTGTTAAAAATGTTCGCTGGGTTATCCACTCCCTATTTTGCTGGCGTCACAAACATAAGCAGTAGTGATACCAAATTTATGTAAATTGTAATCGATCACAGAAACAGCGGGTTAAATAAAGAGAACGATTATTAAATGAATATTAATACAAAGCAAAATGCAATAGAATGTGATAAGTGAGAACTGGTAAGTATTATTTATTAATATTTAATTAATTTTCATTTATTCTCTTACAGAAAAATTTACAGAATTACAGCGAGGAGAGTGATAATGTGGCAAGAGAAAAACCAAGAGTATTGTTTAAATAATTTGTGCAAAAAGTTTTGTGAAATAAATAAAATTAGAAAATTTCTTTGTATTGTTTTTTCCCTTTATTTATTCTTTGCTTCACTTTATTAAGAGCCGAAATAAATTGTAAGAGAAAATAATTGTTGTGTGGAATAAACTTGCGAAAGTTTTGAATTGTTATTTAATATAATTAAATTATTATATATGTAAATGTATTTATTTCGCTAGTCTCACACCAAATTATTTTATATTAAATACCTGGTTATTTTTGTTTAAACTTTCCTTTTCCTTTAGCACAAGCCGCAATTGCAATGCATTGGTAGAAAGTTGAAATTGTTTTGTTTAGGAAATATTAGCACTTTAGAATTTTAATGTTTATAATGTTAATTTTTAAATATATAACACACAATCACTTTTTTTTTATTATTCCGTATTACGACCGAAAACGGATACAACTCTAGTATGCGATATACTTTTTAATTTTTAAATCAAATCAGTCCCTGCTCGGGCGCCAAAATGTTCCGTGATATTATTCACTTCTAAATATGACCGAATTAATTAAAACTTTTAAATTATATCGCCACGAAAATATTATAGAGTTGGTACGCTATGTTGTTTGTTCGGTGTTCAAAACGAAAGTGTTTATTTTTAAAAAATTGAGTCTTATTACAAAGTATAACACTTATTACAAAAATTTCCCAAGCCATGACACTACTAATTTTTAACAACGTACTAAATTTAATGCATAATATTAAGGGTGTTCAATTCATTTCAATTCAATTGCATAAATTTAATATTATGATTCAGCAAAATTGTTAAAGCCAAACAGTGGCTGTCAAATATATTTTTGTTTAGGGGTGGGTACGTATTGTATGTATAGCTGCTTGCTTTTTCTCATTGTTTTTTAGGATGCCACTTTATATCCGCTCTTCTCAATAAAGCGGTTAACAGCAAATGTTAAGTGCAAATTTTATAACTCAATTCTAAGACATCTTTTTTTATCTATGCCCATGGTACGATTTACCCTATGAACTCTCTGATTCGTACATATTATTTTCTATGGGTTTTGTAGTATAACCGACCAGTTGGCGTAATCGACACATAAGTAGAGTAACAAACAGTCATATTTGCAAGCACATCTGCACATAAGGAGGTGTTTAATTGGGTTGGCAATTTATTAAACGTCAGCAATATTTCTCCACTTCAATATGCTTTTATTGTTGTTACTTAATTTTACATAAATACTGACAGGTGCACTGCATTTTTGACCTATTTTAAATTGTTTTGAGTTTTTTGATATATTTGTATATATATTTATAAATTTTAAATTTACACTCAATACATTAATATTATTGCACTATATTTTTTTGATAGCCTGGCAATTTTAATAATAAAAGGTATAGAAATAGGAATTGAGTGATGTCACTCAAATCCAAAATCTAGGTTATTTTCATTTTTAGTATATAAGCCGTAGAAATTAAGAATTAAAGACAATTCAATAAACAAAAGTCTTATACTAAGTTCACACTTGTGTTTTTGAACGCGTTTAAGCAAAATGTTTTAAAATTTAAACACAGCCGTTCACACTATAGTTGAGATGTTTAAGGCTGACGTTTTATCTACTTTTTTTTACCTTAAAAATGAATTTTTGTAGTGAAAACAGCCGTTTTAGTTGGGAATCAAACCCAAACCCCAGAGAAATTAGCTAATTACACTACCTACTAGCATACAGGGGCAAAAACGCACTTACCACATCCCAAAATTATATGAAATTCAGAGTTGTATTTGGACTTTACGTGTTTAATGACGTGTTTAAATCAAAAACAACTCATTTGAGATGTTTAGCAAAACACGTCAATGTATGGTAAAACATCTTAAAATCGACCTGTTTAATGCTTAAACACGATTGAGATGTTAAACAAGTTAGGTGTAAACATAGTATTAGGAAAACTCTAAGATAAGAAATTGAATTTCTCATTTATATTTAGATATAATCATTTATATTTAGATAATTAATCGTTGACCGGCTCGTGCGCATGTGTCAGCGTGGCCTCCATCCACCATTCTATGATGTTCGCCCCGTCCTGGTCACCTAGTGTACCAAAAAACGCTGAACAAGGTTGCCAGTCGTTACTATTGGCCCGGCATGGCCCGAGACGTGAGAAACTACGTGCGACGTTGCGAAACGTGCCAGCGGTATAAAACCGCCCAACAACTCCCGGAAGGGAAAATGTTGTCACGCATCCCGGACGAACCTTGGTCACTAGTATGTGCCGATTTCATGGGGCCACTGCCCAGAACCCGACACGGACATACCATGCTGCTCGTTTTCGTGGACAAATTTTCCAAATGGGTCGAATTGATCCCGGTACGTAAGGCCACAGCGGAAGTTGTAGTAAAAGCGGTCAGGGAACGAATATTGTCGCGGTACGGTGTACCAAAAACTCTACTCACTGACAATGGAACGCTATTTTCATCACGAGTGTTAAAACAATATCTACTGAGGAAGATGAGTGCAGAGGACGCGAAATTTGAGGCATCCCGGGCTAAGTTCCGGCGAAACATGGAAAAAGAGCAGGCCAAAGTGCGGCGCAGTATTTTTTTAAAGGATGACGAGAAGGCGGCGAACTCAAAAGGGCCACACAGGCGACGAACGAAAGGGCCCCCGCGCACTCAACCATACCGGGCACGGGAGACTGGTCGTTGCTACCGAATGGAGGCCGAACCGTGCGACCTCACCGAGGCGGGGAACGACATTCCACCCCCCCCCCCGCCATTTATAAGCAATAACAGTGCGGAGCCCGACAACCACGCCCCCACGCAAGCGGAGTTTACCACGAAGTATACCGTCGACGGATGTCATCCCCACCTTCAGGACGAGGAGACACCACCACCACCTCCCCGATGGGAGGAGGACGAACCCCTCAATCTCGACGAGTTCGATATACCGCCGGAGGACCTGGACGAAGACTTCTTGGAGGAACTAAGACGAAGTTTCTGTGGGGAGGCCGACACAACTGTCGACGTGCGCCCACCTACGTCACCATCACCACTCCCACCCCGCTCGCCGTCATCGCTCAACTCGGACAGCGAAAACTATCGCCCACCAACACCCCCACGAATCCGAAGAGGTTGGGAAACCTTTGAGGTCCAGGACCACCAGTATCGCTACTTGGGGATGCCCTGTTACGAGAGAATCTGGCGGGCACGGTTAATAGTGATTAGGGGACAGACAATACCCGCCGTTACCGGCTACCCAAGGAAGGTCCCACCGGCACCACCAATGTTAGCGCCTCGGGAACCCGAGTCGCCCCGGAACCCAGCCCAAACTCACTCCAGCGAGACGGCCACCCCATCACACGCCACCGGCAAGACACCAACACCTACCACTAATGCCGCCGTCCGCCCCTGGCCACCCCAATCTATAAACGAAGTACCGCTGGCAGAATTGCCCATAGAGTTGCAGCGAGAGATCTAGGAGATAGCGCGAACGACACCCAAACGCAGACGGCTGATAAAAACCATTAACGGACAGCGGTATCGGCTGACATTTCCCCAGCCCAACCAAGTGCGAATAGTGCCTATGGACCGGTAGGCCAACCGTAGGAGGGGGGTAGTGTAACGACAAAAGTCCCAACAGTCGTTTTTGTCCACAACAAACTATGTAGCAGAGGGAGGTCTTGAAATATCTCACTTCGTTATTACCTGAATTTCTCATTTATATTTACATTGTTCTCTTTCTCTTTATCAATATTTACTACTGGAATGAATTTCTTTTTATTAGTAATAAGCATTGTTTTTCGTTAGTACTTGAATTTCTCATTTATATTTACATTGTTCTCTTTATTACTATTTACTACTGGAATGAATTTCTTTTTTTTTTATTAGTAATAAGCATTGTTTTCGTTAGTACTTGAATTTCTCATTTATATTGTAACGACACGTTTTCCTGGTAGCTGAGGTATGCTCAGCGGCGTCCAGGGTCGTGTTGTGTCGATTCCAAAAAAAAGACAAAGCCTTACTCACAATGTTGCTCTTTATTCAAGAAAGGGGTTGCCCTATTCCTAGTTCGCAACTTGACTGCAGCTCGGGCTCAAATCTTGTGAACTAGTGTGTATGCAGGCAGCTTCAGTAAACATCTTCTACTTCATGCGGTCCGTTTTCGGCGAACGTCACTATCTAAGTCGACTCTGTTTGTGGTCGCTCCGTCGAAATAGGTCTGTACGCCGCAAGCGCCAAGGCACTGTAGGCTGGGCTGGGTATTACCACGGCGCAACCGTTCACTGCCTGGTCGCTGTCGGTGGCGACTACGGACACAAACTCGGCTGGGTATTACCACGGCTCTGTTTGCGGTCGCTACGTCGCAGTTCTGTCCTGTCTCAGGGTATAGCTTCGGCTGGGTATTACCACGGCCTGACTACCAGTCCAAAAAAATAAATAAAAAAGTAGAGGAAGATATTTACCTTTGCTCCTGTTGCCGGTCGCACACCAATTCCTTCTTTCTGATTGATGTTTGCGCTTTTATACTCTTTTTCCTACCACACACCAATGCACAAACACACTTACATTACTTCGGTAGTAAATACACCACAGCCGACGGCTGTTTTCACCACCGAGCTGCAGCCAGTTTTACAATATGAATGTTACTAATTACAATACTCGTATGCCTTCGTGGCTAATTACAATAATAACTAGAACTAAATCTTACGTCAACATAAATACTTATAACTACATGCGTATATAAGTAAATACATGAATTCATATTTTTAGTAAATGATTCTATAACTAAATAAATATGTGCGTGTATAGAAAGATGCATTGTAGAAAAATATATCAATTTAAATATAAATTCATTATCTTAGTAAATACATTTAAAATAAAAGATAGGGATTGACCTGTGACTGTTGTCAGACAGTTCTCTGTGTGACCAAAAACGACTCCGGACTTTTGGTCGTTACAATATTTAGATATATAAGATAATATATATTGTTCTTTTCTCTCTTGATTAACATTAACATAGTTTTATATTTGTGAGGTAACGTAAGTTGAAAAAAAGTATTTTATACGCAGTCGTGTGGAAACTGCCAAGAAGGTGAGACATTATTGCTACGTACAAAAAAGGTTGATTAAGGAAACGAATGTCGGCATCGGTTTAGGGACACCACTCCGATACCGCCATTCGTTCCTACTTTCTTGAGCGGCTGCAAGCATCGAGGAAAGAATATAGTCACTGGATAGCTTGGACACATCAACCAGTGACTCTCGGCTTTCCACGATTGGCAGCGGGCGACTACCGGTTAGGGCAATTACTAGAAACGCGTTCTGGTAAAGTTATAAGAAAGAAAAAAAATAGATATTTTACTAATTAAATTTAATGTAAATGATATTGAATAAGTAAATTATTAATTTAAAGTAAAATTAACAAGCTGAAAAAAAAGAAGAATAAAGAAAAAAAAATAATAAGTAAAGGTGTTTTCTTACCCGGAGAATCAGGAACCAATAGCCGTGCAAACACGCACAACTCGGTGGTGGTGGTCCTGGTCAGATTGGGCTCAACAGTCAGACCCACCACACACTGAGGGCCACACGTGGGAGTACTGCAGCTAAGGGAGCGACGGCGAACCTGGTAAGATTGGATACAACAATCAGGCGCACCGTCCTCCGCCCTTGAGCTTAGCAGTCGAAGCAGGTTTGGTTTCCTCCCCTCCAAGGAAATTGCGATAGGGTAAGATTGAATTCACCTTCACCCACGGCGGGAATAGACTTCAACACTGGCCACCGCTGGGCTACCCCAGCAACCAGCGGGGACGTGTCATCACATGTTTTGTTTTATATTTTAGGAATTTAGAATTAATTTTTTACTAAAATTGCGTAGGACGGTGTTCCTTCGATAAGATTCTTATTCCGGGACAAATTGTATATTTCCTGCGGCTCTATTATATTGTTTGCCACTTTGATTACAAGCTTTAAGTATCTTTTCTTTAATTTTATCCCGCAGGGTTTGCATTTTCTGTTAGCGACTGTAATTTTCTACGTAACACGTAGTTAGCACCACTAGTAAAGATGTGATAGCCAAAAAATTCTTAATACTACTTCAGACAAATGCATGTCCAGATTCCGGTGATTTATATCAATATATGCTTGTATCGACAACAATACGGATTGATGTAAACGCTCACTTGCATTGCTTTGTGAAGAGTATACAGTGGTTTTGCTATGATATATTATGTACAATTTTATTATGTTTTCAAGCTTTTTGCGCCAAATTGACTTCCGTTGTCTCGGCATACTATTCAAAACTACAACGAACGTTCACCAGTTATGAAAATAACAGATTTAGTAATTATCGAGGACGTAGCAAGGGTTGGTATAATAATAGTGGTAACAGTAGCAAGAGATACAGTAGCAATTGGCTGAGAAGAAAACAAAATGGAACTCCCAGACAACCATCAGGACGTTCACATTTTCTAGGACGTATACGACTAGCCAGGGAATTCCCGGAAAATGAAGATTCCCCCCAAGACATATAAATAAATAATTAAGCAATAAAGCAAACTACTGGGTATGTTGTTTACGAACTGCGTGGCTGGCTAAAGAAAACTTACGGCACAACAACAAAATTTCCAGCTACAAACTGCGTAGAAATTTTATACATGCAAACAAAAACAATTTTATATACTATTTACTAACAGCGTGGCATGCATGTATTTTGTTTACCATCTGCGTAGTTTTCAATTAAAAATTATCTACACGAGACAACAACAAATATTTTGAAATAAATCCCTACATTATCAGCATAAAAACAAAAAAAAAATACACACAGACAAACAGATGTCTATACATCGAATGAACAACATACAACAACAAAATGTGATACAAAGGGAGTATAAGATTGTTAAATTTCTAGACTTTTAATGGACAAATATAAAAAGGGCAGCATTTGGTATATATCTCGTGCAGTAAAAACGTGCATCTTAAGTAAATTGTTCTGTAGTGTTAACTTTGTGTAGTATAAATTAATAAACTTGTTATTATTTTAAAAACTCTAAAAACTAGTGTTATTTATTTTGCAATAAAGAACTCACAATAAAATGTTTATAAAAGGTATATAGTAACAACTGGTAAAATAAATCAACTACAATGAAGTTGGAAAAACTGAAATTTGAGCAGCTAAAGAAGGAGGTGAATAAGTTGGATCTGCCAACAACGGGAAGTAAAGCGGAATTGCAACGGAGGTTGATTGATGCATTCAAGCAGCGAGACATCGATATTGGGACATACAAATTCGGAGACAAAGAAGAGATAGAGGTATGTAACCCATCATCAAATACCAATGTAAGATTGGATTCAATACTTGCGGCTAAGATTTTTAAAATGGATGCAATTCAAGAAAGCTCTAGAACCAGCCGAGCTAAAATGAATCCAATTCAACAAAGCTCTAGAGCCAACAGTGCGAAAATCGATGCCGTCAAGAAAGCGCTAGAGCTAACAGTGCGAAAATTGATACCACAAATGACAAACTTCTAGATGTCATCCAAGAAAGCTCTAGAGCCAACGGAGAAAAACTTGTTAGTGGGGTAAACAAGAAATTTCAAGAAATATCAGAAATATTTGGCAAACGAGTGGAAGCTGTGGAACAGAGAGTCAGCGAATTTGACGAAAAATTGTTTGGCCTAGAGAGAAAAATGAACGGTGAATTGCATGAACTAAAAACAAAAATGAGCGACCTCCATATTCGAGAAGGACCGGTAAGAATCGTCTCCGAGCACTCCTGCAATATAAACACCCCGAGCTTGACGGTAGCTCACCGTTTAATGTATTCAAGTTCCAGTTCGAAACAGTGGCCAGGAAAAATAGATGGAACAATGAAGAGAAAGCTATTGAGCTAATTCTGGCCTTAAAAGGTGCAGCCGCCGAAATCCTCGAAAGCTTACCAGGAGCCTGCAGGAATAATTATGAAGACATAATGGTGGCCTTACAACGCAAGTACGGCGGCGAGCATAAGAGAGTACTATACAGAATGGAGTTACGAGGCAGGGTGCAGAAGGCAAATGCGACGCTGCAAGATTTTGCCATGGATATTGAACGTTTGGTGCAGCTTTATCCAGGTGAACATCATCCAGTCATTAATCAGTTTAAAATTAAAAGATTTGTGAATGACATAAGGGAACCAGATATTTAATCTGCAGTTTGGGCGGCGCAGAAAGAATCCTTCACCGAAGCTATCTCGTACGTTTTGGTCCAGGCGACCGCCAGAGTTATTTCAAAGCCAGTAGTTTACAAGGTACGACGTCTTGAGGCTGATACGGAAACAAAAGAAGCGAGATTAAAGAAATGCTTTAGCAGCTATTGGAGAAAAGAAGTAAGTCGCAAAATGCTTCAGTTGCGGTAAGGTCGGACATTTTCAGTACAACTGCTGATCTCTTAAGAAAAGGCCAGGATCTGCCTCACCTCCAAAAGACAATAAACGAGCAAACAACACGAAATCGCGCAGGAAAGGTGAAAAATCAAGATCTGCTTCGCCTTCAAGGGTCAGTAAGCCAGCAAACAACACGAAATCGCACAGGAATGGCGGAAAAGACCAGAATTCAGACACCCTTTAAATACACCCATGCTACGTAGAAGGCAGGCACTGCACAAAAGTCGAGGAAAAGGAGTCTATCATTGATGTGAGGCGTATCCAAATTGGCACAAAAGGAGGATCCCATTTTGTCAAAATTTATATCGGCCAAGCTGGAGAACATAAGACCGGAGCGTAACCAAATATCGGCAGCAAGCACGTTGGCAAAATTGTACAGGGCTCAGGTGGAATAGCTTTAAAGTGGTAAATGGTTCCCTATATCGAAATTGGGAAAGTGCAGATGGAAAAACCACAATGGACTTAATCGGGTTGCCAAATTCCCAGTTAAAAGATGTATTGAAGAAGTTTCATAATGGTCCCAGCGGCGGCCATCTGAGTGTAGCAAAAACACTGGAAGAGATAAAGCATCGATTTTACTGGGTAGGCTGCCCACAATCTGTAGCCGAATGGATACCTAATTGCGAGCAGTGCATTGCGGCCAAGAGTCCAACAAGAAAAAGTCGTGGCAAGCTACAACGCAGGTGCCCCTTTTGAGCGGATAGTAATGGATATCGCAGGCGCATTCCCTATCAGTAATGCTGGTAATCGGTATCTGCTAGTACTAATGCAGCTTATCCCATTTCAAACCAAGAGTCCAAAAAGGTTGTAGATATTCAATGAAATGTGCGACATTTATAGGATCAGAAAGACGAGAACGAAACCACTGCATCCACAGTCTGATGGCATGGTAGAAAGATTAAACCGCGTCCTGGAAGAATATCTTAGTAATGTGGTCAGTACACACCAAAAGGATTGGGACGAGTATGAAGCAAAGCTTCTTCTGGCATACCGATCAGCTATCCACGATTCAACGTCATGTAGTCCAGCAAAATTCGTGTTTGGGAGAGAGCTAAAACTACCACCCGACTTAGAATTTGCCGTTAAACCGATTTCTACACACGACGATAATGAAAATATTCCGCAGATGCAAGAAGACCTGCACGAGCTTCATAAGTTTGTCCGCAATCGCATTAAAATGTCCAGCGACAAAATGAAAGCCAGGTATGATAGAGCAGCAAATACGGAAGGACAACTGGTTCTACTATATAACCCACAACGAAAAAGAGGATTGTCTCCCAAACTGCAAACCCACTGAGAAGAACCATACAAGGTGATCAAGAAATTGAATGACGTGGTTTATCGGATACAAAAATATCAAAGTCCGAGGTCTAAATAAAGGTGGTCCCTTGGAGCGGCTGGTCGAGGGAATATTGAGCCAATTCCGAACGAAAAAGCTTAAGTGGGCGGCAGTGTTACGGATAAGTCTGGCTTAAGTTTTAAAAATAAAATAATTAAGCAATAAAGCGAACTACTGGGTATGTTGTTAACGAACTGCGTGGCTTGCTAAAGAAAACTTATGGCATAACAACAACTAACTAACTGGTTAAAAATGTTATACACGCAAACAAAAACAATTTGAAATGCTGTTTACTAACTGCGTGGGATGCAAGACAGAGACAAAATTCTGTTTACTAACTAAACGTTTAAGACACCAATAAACATGTATGCTGTTTACCAAGTTTACTAAGAAAATTTATCTACACGCGACAACAATAAATATTTCGATACAAATCCCAAGCAGAAGCCAGTTAACAATAGCAGCGAACCTGCTAATGAACTCGATGTTGCAGCGTAAGCAATTCCTATGTTGTCACACGCGCTTCAGTCGATGACCGATGAAATATGCTCGATTAACATTTCCGGCATGTTGGCTGTATCAGCAACCTTATTGATAGTGCAACGTGACAGTGGAGTTTTCAAGCCGAGTTAATTAAACTTGAACAATCAGTCTTGGCTATGTCGTTGAATAAATTAGTTTATTGTAACTTTCATTGAATTACTTTTTTATTATTATTAATCAAAATTAAATTAGTTTGTGTTTTATTTCTATAACGGCGTAATTGGTCGCGGCTTGATAATTTTTTTAACAAAAGTAAGTCAAGGTTCCTTAACTGGCGCCCGAGCAGGGACAAAAAAAGTGGTGTCTTTATAAACTAATAGTGAAGTACTGCGATTCCTACGGGAACCTCCAGTGGTATATATAAAAAATCCTACAAAAAGGACAAAAGAAAAGAAACCTTAACTTACTCGCGCCGAATAGCCAAGGCGCAACAAAAATTTTCTGTTTTATTAAAAGCAAAAGAAAAAAAAACGGTGAAAATAAGTAAACTAAAAGCAAATTTGTAAATTTGTGGAAGAAAATATAAATTGAAGAAATATTTGAAAATAAAAGAAATTTGTGAGAAAATTAAAATTTTTAAAGTTTTGAATTGAAAAATAAAAAAAAAACAAACGAAGAGTAAAAAAGTGAAAAAAAAATATTTGAAAGTGAAACAGAATGGCCTGCAATAATCAACAATAAGTAAAACCCAGGTGAGTCTTTTTACACTTATTTGACTTTAATTTAAAATTTACGTAAAGTTATGGGCGAAATGAGAGCTAGTTTGACCACCCTTACAGGAGCCGTTAATCGTCTCCTGGAAGGACTAAAGAGCGTAGAGAATAGATAAGCTAGGGTAGAACAGGAAAGTGATTTATCTGAGTTATATAAGAGGTAAGATATGGTGGAAAGGCGGGAACAAGATAGCGCAGGACACACCGAGACTGTCGGTCTAACACTCCAGGTCGAAGGACGGAAGGGAATTTAAAGTCAATATGTAGGCTTCCCGAGGGTGTAAAAGAATTGCGATCTTTCGATGGCAATCTATTGCACTATGTTTCGTGGGTGTATTCTGTTGAAATAGTACTAAAGGACTTCGAAATAGTCAGAGATAAGCCGATTTGCCGCTCCATTGTGCAAATGTAGAAATTGAAAATAAACAATGTTTTTGTTGTTTTGAAATGTTTTGTAATGTTTGTATAGAAGTGTTTTTGAGTCTTGATGTCTAGGCTATGTTGATTTTATGGAAAAAATTCTTATAAAATCAATTTGGCTTTGGATATAAGACACTTAGCTCCAGATAATAACCGACATCACTTATACTTGTGAAGGTCATAAAAAAATTCTGATTACTTCAACACGGGCATATTAAAACATTGGCCAAAATTGAACTGGATTTAATAATTAAAAACTTCGCTATTCCTCGCCATTTTCATGTAATTCCTGATAATTTTACAATACAATATCACGGTATCCTCGGACTGAATTTCTTAAAAACTTATAATGCCACTATTCAATATGGACAAAATTTAAATTGTTTATCATTGAATCCGTATAACTTAAAACACCCTTTAAATATTCCATTATTTGAAAGTGTTGATGAAGATACAATCAATTTACCCGCACTGGCAGAAGTTGCACGAAAAATTAGATATCTTTATTCCTCACTAACAATTAGAGAAAAATGTATTCGTAGCAAATACAATCACAAACATAATGTAACGTTTATATCTTTTACAAACGTTTTGTTGTGAGTTCTTTATTGCAAAACAAATAACACCGGTTTTTAGAGTTTTTAAATTTATAACAATTTTATTAATTTTAACTACACAAAAGTTGACACTACTGTACAATTTATTTAAGATGCACGTCTTTACTTGATGAGGTTTTATTTTACACTGAATGACTATCCACTAGACGCTTCCCTATTTATATTTGTCCATTTAATGTCTAGAAGATTTAAGAATCTTCTACTCCCTTTGTATCGCACTTTGTTGTTGTATGTTGTTTATTCGATGTACAGACATACAGGCGTCTGTGTGTATAGTTGTTTTTATGCTGATAAGGTTTCTACTTGGGATTTATTTCAATACATTTGTTGTTGTCTTGCGCGTTTAGATGGTAAACAGCATACATGTATTTTTTTCTTGCATGCCAGGCAGTTAGTAACCAGTAGTTTGCTTTATTGCTTAATTATTTTATTTTAAAACTTAAACAAGACATATTCGTAACAATAACAAATCCTATTATCAAACTTATCAACACCTCAAATTCTTTAAAGACTATTAAGTCATCAAACATAAATTACGAACGTTTTCCAAATTATTATTTAATTAATAAGCAATTTTTATTTGTGTTTGATTCCTTAAAATAAATATTTCATGATATTTTCAGAAAATATTTATTACAAAAATTTTTATTTAAAAATAAACATTTTATGATATTCTCATAAAACATTTATTCAAATAAAAATACAAAAAAATAAATATTTGAAATGTATTGTAATGGGGGAGAGCACATCCATATTGCAATTTCACTATTGCTCAAGTAGCTCATCAGTGAATTTTACCCCAATATTGTATAAAAAAACCTAAGAGTCTTATATCCAAAGCCAAACTGATTCTATGAGAATTTTTTCATAAAATCAATATAGCACAGACAGCAAGACTCAAAGACACTTCCATACAAACACTACAAAACATTTCAAAACAACCTCGCAGCCGATCTGAAGAGCATCCCCAATAATCCACATCTAGGACGGGGCGAACATCATAGAATGGTGGATGGAGGCTACGCTGACACATGCGCACGAGCCGGTCAACGATCCGGGGGGCTAAAAACCCCGACCAACCTGGTGTGGGAACAAGAGAAACTCACTGCCGTAGTCCTTATCGGGAGGCAGCTAATCCCCGCACTGGTGGACACCGGTGCTACTCTCAGCTTCATCGCACCAAAGGTGGTCAATCGCATGTTTAAACAGCCCCAGTTCATAAATCGGGATATGGAAGTATTATTGGCGGATGGATCGAAGAAGCAACTCTCAGAGGCCATCAAATGCAAGGTGACATTAGGCGATACGTCAAGGGACCATGTGTTTTCGCTAATGGACGAAGCCACCGAAGAAATCATCCTGGGCATCGATTTTTTAAGGGCTTTTAACACTACCATTACCTGCGCGGGTTTGATAGCCGCACCTGAGCGGGCACCTGATGGAAACCCGGGAACCGGAACCATAAATAACCAGGTAAGCAAAAGACCCCCTTTAACCAGTTCTAGAACATATCCGATTAAGCGGGTCGGGGCAGAGACGGCCATACCACAAAGAATTACGCAGTTTTTGAACACCGTACTGCCAAAGTTCCAAGGGGTGAAGGGCCTATCCTCCATAG
>JASKUP010000262.1:0-18891 GCA_030448955.1 Trichopoda pennipes
AATTGTTTAAAACATGTTGAAATTATTCACTGAAGATTGTGGTAAATTTTCTCGTGTATCTCGAACCACATCAGAGAAGAAATTCAAAATTTAAGCTTTTTCATTTTCCTTTTTACAATTGCACCATCTTTGGTAACTAATTCATTCACTACTATTTGCTTTTTTCCAAACTGCTTATTTAAAAAAATCCATGTTTTTTTTGGATCATCATAACATTTTTCTATATTACTTAAGTAAAAATCGTTTACAAGCTTTCTATTACAATGCTTAATAAGTTCGTTTTAAACTGTTTCATTTTTTTTTTCTTTTTACAAATGGTAGATTATGATGCAGCCATACAAAGAATATTAACAAGGCTTTCACATATATGACCAGAGCCGTAACATTTTGAACTGCAGTACATAAACTTTCATCAAAAAGCGTTCCATATTTTATATAATCGTTACAAAGCTTTGAATCAAGAGTTGTCTCCCTGTGTGTGTAATTTGTTGTAACTCGACAAATAATAAAATTGTGATTCGAAAGAAAATGTTACACAGAGTTATCTAACAGAGGATTTCGAATATTACCCAGTCAATACAAGTTTTACTTTTAGGCCTTGTTATCAAGTTATGACATGAACTTAAATAGTTCAAAAGTATCTAATAGACAACGACTGGAGTTATCTTAAAGCATATTAAAATTACCTATAAAGATACATGGTGCATTTTTAACCAACGAAAGTGAATTCTGTAACAATAAGTTGAATGATTGCAATGTACATTTTTGCGATTTGTAGATAGACGTTATTATCAATGGTTTATTGCCTACTTTAATTTTAGGTAATGATATGCATATCTGTTCTCAGATATTCTTACTTCGCCTCGATAAAAGAGTGTATTTTATTTGTTTGTTTATGTAAACAGAGGCTCCTGTGTCATCTCGGCAGCAATGTATTATGTTAAAGCCATCAATAAGATAAAAACCAATTTGATTTTTGTTGAATCACGTTTCTTGCACTGTTATTATCTCAGAAACAATTCACATTTTAGAGATTTGTAATTTAAAGTTATTCAAAACCGAAATCCTTCTTACATAAATGGACAAAATATTAAACAGTTTCCAATTAGCTTTAACTTTACAAAATTTATTAAAAGAATTAAGAAATTTGAAATATTTGCTATCTATAAAAAACAATTATTTATTTATTTACGTAAGATAATATAACTAGTTTGGAGATTTAAACTGACTTTCCTCATCTTTAGCATTAGATTACGCTTCCGATGACCTCTAGCAAATTTACACAACAAATTGTCTACATCTTACACGTTTTTAAATAAAACTGTCTCGATGTTTCATCTTTTTCTGTATAAACATTCCCAGCTCTGACATACACAAATTTAAAACCTACAGTTTTTAATGACATCGCATGTTTCAAGAATTGCAATGTTTCTTTGCAGGGAAAATCGTTTACAAAAACTGCTTTAAATTTCCCAATTTCCTTTAATTTGGGTTTTCGACGCATAAATGCTTGTTAACTTTTTTTTGTAGCAAATTTAACAACTAAAGAAGACGTTTTACCTTCCTTTTTATTGATTTTCGTTCTATTGAAAGCTTCCTCAATTTCATCTTCTTAAAAATTTGCTCCTAATGTTTCTGATACATATAAAACTATTTGTAAAGCGGTATTATTTTTATCTACTTTAATACTATTTACAATTATATCTTTATTAACCCTGTGATCATTTAATAATTTTAATGTCGACAACTTCTTCTCTTAAGGAAGCATTCTCTTTTTTTAATGTTTTAATTTCTTTTGCATTCTTTGAAATATTTTTTAACATCTCATCAAATTTAGACGACATAAAGCATAGTCTTTTTAATGTCTGTCAACTGATTAAGTTGAGTTTTAATTTCAGTTTAATCTTTTTGCAGGCATACATCCATATTATTATTTGGTGAGCAAAAGGGGCACTTGAACTCAAGAGTGGGGTTTCCAATCAGATAATTATATTCTTTTTTACTAAGTGTTGTACAAAGAGAGTGAAATATTTTTCTGCAAACATCGCATTGAATTGCATCTTCACTTTCCAATACTTGGCTAGTGCATTGTACACAAATAATTTTGTTATTATTAATGGTCTTACGCACATTACTAGCCATCCTTTTTTGGATAAAGCTAAATTTATGTAACAATAAACCCAGCTATCTTGTTTGTTTTTTATGGCATTATTTATTAATAATAGTTTATTTTTATATAAGTTTTCGCACTACAAAAATTTTTGACGTTTAATCACAGCGGGGTTGCCAACTTTTTTTATGATTAATTAATAATTAACTACTTAATTACTAAAATGCATTAAAGACTTAACTGAAACCATTAATTAATTTTTAATGTATATTAAGCAATGTACGACTGCTCACCACTATTGGGAATCAAGCCTTCTATGGAAGAGACGGAATAAGACTGACTATCGTAAACATTAGCGCAGATTATGCATTTGTTGTAGCTGATAGCATGATAGCTTGATAGCAACGTAGCAATACCACTAGATGTTTCATATGAGAGCAAAAACTCTGTCGTTACACGCCAGAAGCTACCACCTCGGACGGAAACTTGTATTTCGCACTGGAAATTCGGAAAACACAATAATGCTAATGTACTTTATAAATGGCGATGGAACGTTGTGTCCAAGCACTGCACAAAATCGAGAAAAGGATTTATTATATTAATGAAGTGCGACTTGAAAAAATTGGCTCAGGTGAAGACTGGCCTAAGACCCAGAATAAGTACTCCATTTTGGCAAATATTATATTAGTTACGTGGAAAATCAAAAGACTGATCCGTCATAAAATATCGCTAGATAGTGTACTAGCAAATCGTACTGGGCTCAGTGGAATAGCTTAAAAGTTGTAAATGGCTGCTTATATCAAACTTGAGAACGAATAGATGGCAAAACTGCAACGTACTTAATTTACGTGCCAGATTTCAAAATAAACAAGGTAATGTAGCAGTTCCATAATGTGCACATCGGCGGTTATCTGGATGTAATAAAAACTCTGGAAAAGATATGGCAGCGATTTTACTCGGTAGGCTGCCCACAATCTGCAGCCGGTTCAAAAAGAATAATCATAATAGCTAGTATTTGGCATAAAAATGGAACTTGCGGATGAATAAAATGGAAACGCTTTGCAGGCGCAAGAAGACCTGCACGAGCTTTGTGAGTTAGCCTGTAATCGCATTAAAAAGTGCACCGGTAAAATGAAATCCAGGTCTGATTGAGCAGAATTTACGGAAGGACAAACGATTCTACTACTTAACCCACAACGCAACAAAGGATTATCCCTTAATTTCAACCCTACTGTTAGGAACCATACAAGGTGATAAAGAAATTTAATAACGTAGTTTACCAGATACAACGGTTCATCAGGAACGGCTGGCTAAGTATAGCCGTCTCTTTCAGGACGAAAAGGCTTAAGCAGGAAACAGTATTACGAAGGTTCAAAATTAAATTTTATAAAAACTATCTTTAGAAAAAAAGTAAAGTGAAGTTGTGTCTAAGAAATCTTATGAAAAATTTATAATATACAATATATAATAATTCTTATCATAAGCAGTTCTAATTAAATATATCTACAAAACATTATGTGAAACGAAATTTAATAAAAAAAATAACTCTGTAGTTTCCTTTGTTCTCTGTAAACTAAAACACATTTTTAGTTTTATAATTTAGTTGGTTTCTTGTGCTTGATCTTAAAATAACAAATGTGACCATGGGCACAATTATGGTTAACGACATTCTGCATAAAATGCGGGTTTTGGTTATATCTAATGAAAACAATTAAAAAGACATACTTCAAGACATAAAATAAATTAAAAGATAATTTATAAATATTTTATGCTTATTATTTCCTACTTTATATAGTGTTGCGTTTATTCCTTTTAATAAACGTTTTGTTATTTTGAGTTTTCTTATTGGAAAATATAGAGTTTATTACATTTAGTAACCTGATTTAACCATGTTTGTTTCTTATATATGACATAACACTTTACATAAGCTTCATGTTCTCAGCTGCTTAAAATGTGAAACTAGTTTTATTAATTAAAAAAAATATAGGTTTATAAATTAGAATATATATTTCTTAAAATAATACTGAAAATCTTATATTACGAGCTGTTGGTGTGTAACTGCACTGGATTATTATTGTTATTCGATTTGACCAACATATATTTTAAAGAAAATATCAGTTTTTTGCTACATATTTTTTATTAAAAAAAGAATTTTAACTCGTAATTAAGAATAAATCAAAATCAGTCAATATTAATTTTATTAAACGCAGTGCTCCACTAGCCCAAGGCTGTTTTCGTTGTTTTCTTTATAAATCAAAATCTAGCTTTCTACGATTTCTTTCAATTGGTATACAAATTGTAAAGTTCATAAAAAAGTCCAAACTCGGAACGAAATCATGGTTCTCTGCTTGCGAAAGTTCCAATTAATCCCAAATTAATCTTAAAAATCAACAGACAGTTTCAATTAATGCTATTTAGATAAGTACAAAGACATCATAGGTGCCAATAAATATTAAATAAAATATTGAAAAACTTCATGCACTAAGAATTAATTGTGCATAGCTGTTTATCTAGAAATAAGAACAATAGTTTGCTTCGTATGCATGAGCATAAATGGGAACAAACACTAAAGATATCGTAGTAGACTTACCGAACGTACTGATTTGGTTGAAATTACATAAATAAAAACTTAAAAAACTAAACCCTTTACGAAAATTCAAAATTTAAATTATAATTTAGTTGGATTTTTAAATCGTAGGTTTAGAATATTATTTAGTAACTTTTTTCGCATTATGATGTGTTATTTTTAGGATACAGTCATGGATTTTTCAAATGAAATTAATGCGGCTCTATTTTTTTTAGAATAAGTACAATTTTTGCAAAACTATAAAACTACAAAGGAACTAAGTTGTTAAAATCCTTTCACTCAATATCGCTTACATGAGTTTTAACTCATACATTTTAATGAGTTATTGTTTGAATGTTTTTAATCAATTTTCCAGTTATCTGATTAAAGATAACTAATTGTATATAGCCTCTAATAGGAATAGACTGCATTATTTTGAAGGCCGACTAATAGAACTATAACGCTAAACTTGTCTTTGATTGAAGGTTTCTCTGAACGCAAACTTGTACGTAAAGAACTTCTTTTTTCCGAAACTAAAATTCTATCTCCAGAGTTATTGAAATAACATTGCTAGATAATAGTTTTTAAACATAGCACCTACAAATCTTAGGAATCATATCTCTGATATTCCGTCAGAAACGCAATATCTTTTGTTTTAAAAGGAATATAACCATGAACATGTCATGGACTAGGACGTTGAGGTACGGTTTAAGTACTTTTATGTTTCACAATTTCGGCTGTAGCAAACGGAATTATAATGTTTTATTCGATTTTTTCATTTCAAGGGACTGTAGACATTTATGTTAGTGCTTTTGAAACAGATTTAGGGCCTAATAGCCACGTGCCTTATACGTTTCACTCTCATATTGCAAATTAGAAGTTTACAATTTAGTGTGAGTTTAAAACTTCTAGCTCTATACTCACTTATATTCAATGTTATATATGTGATAGTCTAACGTAAATTTTTTTATTCAGTATGTATGCATGTGTTTATTACTTAATTTGAGAAATTTTATATTATTAGGTTTTCTAAAGTTAATTTTAATTTCAGATCTGTTATATGTTTATATAACACTTTATCTTATTTTGTATTAAAGCAGATCGAAATTATAAAGAACCACACACAGATTATGTAAATTACCGCAAAAATAATAACACAATGTAAAATTAATGTTGCTTCATATTGAATCAAAAGTAAAAATTGTTAATTTTACGTGAAGAGCATTTGATTTTATATTTTCCGTAGTTAAATTAACACTGTACAATATTAAATTTATCAATATAAATTTTAGTAGTAAAATTAACTTTGTATCTAATTGAAATAACATTAACCAATGTAAAATCTACATTGCAACATGTTAAATTAATTTCGTTGAAATTTGGAACTTAAAAACCTAAATATTCATGTAAAAGCAACATGGATTCATATTAACTTAACATTGCTTCTTTTTAAATCAAAGTTGAATTTAATAATATTAAAAATGTGTTCCTATTATTGTGCAAGAAGAGGTATTAGTTGAAGTATTAGAAAATAAGTTCCTAAGTTAGGGCGGCGATAGCATAATATTGCATATCCCAATTGTTCAGAATTCGTGAGACGACCTAGATTAGATATTAGAGAATTTTAATTTAGTTGACTACTTACTTACATATCCCCCCGGGGGCACATAAATATGGTCTTTATAGAATTCCACTATCTAGACACAGTGCAACTGGGGAAAAAGGGAGCCCAGTCCCCTGAAGACAGGCAGGGTGTCAACTGGAAGCTCCACTTTATTTCCACGGGGATCAGTGAGCCGCAGAGTTCATTATTTGTCTCTTTAGACATTTAATAGTTCTCTGGTTGATCATTGAGGTTGGCCCCTATATGGGAGTAACGTGGTGGTTGTGGTTTCGCGGCCCCATAACAGTATCATGGTTATTATGGTGGCCAGGATCATCTCACTGTTAATGACACCCTAAGTGAATGATCCAGTCCAGTGAGCATGCTAGACATTTGTTCTGGACAGGAGTTGAAAGTCTCCAACTCTTTAGCAAGGTGTGATGGTTTGCAGCTTTGGGAAAAATACGTCAACGAAAAAGCTAAACGAGTACGGTTGTTACGTAAATTCGAAAATAGTTTGGAGTCCTCAAATTTTAGTGCAGTACAGTCTGAAGTTGATGACTCAATACTACAATCATTAAAAACTTCTCTTTTCAAATTAGGATGACGTTAAAGATAAATGGCAATGGACTTTCCTTCTAAAGCATGGTACTCTGTTCATAATTTCGTGCGAAATACTGTCAAATCCCATATAAAAATAATTCATACGAAATAAATAAGAAATAATGTTGCTGAACTAGTACTCTGTTTATTTTTGAAAAAGTCACGAAATGTTTCTGGCAGCATGTTTTTCAAAATGAAAAACGTTTCAGGCAACATTTTTTTTAAACTACGAAATAATATGGAAAGCACTTCTTTCGCACGGAATTGTGAGCAACAACTGTATTTTTAATTTTAAATTTGTTATGCCAAAAAGTAAAAGTATGGAGAAAAGCGTAAATTTATTAAAAAGTGAAAAAGAAAAAAGAAAATTTAGTGACGCAGAAAAGTGTATCCTTATTTCTGCAGTAAAAAAAAAGAAAAGTTATTTGGGATAAGTCCCAAATGATATATTCTAACCGCAGTGCGGCGAAATCATCATTAATAGATATTGCTAAAGAGATTGGAAAACCTGGTAAGGATTGAAATATATGTATGTATATACATACATATGTATGATCTTTTTTAATTATTATTAGAAGAAGTATGTGAGCAAAACTGGAGGAGTATTTCGAGTAGCAAACGGTATTAAAACCAAAAAAGAAAAGCATCAAAAAATCTGGTAGTGGATGCGACTTGCAGTTCTATTCAGACGAATCTCAGGATCCCTGGTAGTTTTCTGAAGATTTCACTGAGACGTCGAAATTGAGAACGTAAGTGTTATTATTCTAATTTATTGTTGCTTATTGTAGCTTTCGTAAGTGATGCAAATTTTGATTGTAGAACCAGTTGCTCACAGCTTTTAAGCACGCCTGATCGGCAGCCCACTCAAGATATATTATCTGATTCTGAAATGCTGCCTATTACGCCACCGGAGAAAACAACAACTTACTTATACGTAAGTAGACATCAAGTCTTTATTATTCTAATTTAAAACGTAACTTTAATTACAGTTGTACAGATTTTTATTTTGTATTAGAAAAACACAGTAGTTTCATCGAAAAACGTATATCGAAATGAAATGTGAGCAGGTGTCTCAAAAGTGGCAGATGTGATGACAACGTTGGTGGATATGGCAAAACAACAAAAGCAAACTAATGTCATAGCGCCTTTCCTCAATTATATATAATTATATTAATTCCTTGTAGTTAAAATTGCCTAATGAGATTGGCGAAAATGTACGATGAAAAATTATTGTTATGCTTTACGATGAGATCTCTGTTCTACTTATTTTTAATATTAATGCATAATAGTAATTTTTACATAGTAAAATAAGAGTTTTCACATTTTTTAAAGACTGGCCACACAAAACAAAAGGCTGAATAAGTATATGATTTTTTTTATAATAGCCAAAGTTTTTCTTTAAATAATAGTATATGTTTATATTATTTTTTGCAATAAAATCTATTGCCTTATGTATCCACCTTATTAAAAGTTATTTAATAAAAAAAATTTTTTTTTGTTTAAAAACAGATTTTAATTAATAAAAACAGAATTTTAATTATTTTTAAAGCCTCTTTAGTGATTATAAATTTTTTATTTCGTAAACATCTTGTCTGCCGTACTGCGCAACATTAATATTAGATAAAAAGAGAGAATCAGCTGGCAAGATATTGTCAAAATTTTCAAGCGAAATATGTAACGTTGCTCAACACTTTTCGCAAGTTAGAACAGAGTACTAAGCTTAAGGCAAAAAGAGTTAAATACCTCTAAAAGAAATTTTGAATTTATAAGTAACTGGCCACTTTATTCTAATTTTGATTTTCAATCATATTTAGATAGAAAATTAAAGACTGATATCATTTTAAAAGAACTTGATAGTTTTACAAGCCCTCCTTTGCATCTCGTTTTTTTTTATTATAATAGGCATCTTCTAATAATCTTAATGTGACAACTCAAGGGGATTTCTCATGGTTTTTTTACATGATTACAACTTTAATTTTAAAAATTTTAACCTTAAATAAACTTTGTGTCAGCTCGTTTCAGCATGATTACAATTTTGATTTTAATGGATCTTCATGTTAAATTAACTATAAAACCATATTGAACAATATTAAAATCATGTTTGTTTAACTTTATATAACTTTAATTCAACAGGATGTATCATGCTATTTCAACATGCATTGACTTTTAAATCAACTAGGCCTTAATATTAAAACAACATAATTTATAGTTGTTTTAAAGTCGAAAGATGACGGTTGTAAGTTATTAAGAAATCGTGTTGATTTAACATCATAAAGCAAAATCGATACCGAAAGTTGTAAAATCAATATGATTTTTGACAGTTTTACAATGGCTTTTTTCTATGTTCATAACCATGTTTTGTTAAAAGTAGTATGAGCATCTGTAGGTATTGTTAAGAGTATGATTTGAAGTTTTGCGTTTTTTCTACATTATAAGTTAATTATTCCCTTAAAAGATAATTTAAAAATATTTAAATTTTGTAATTAAAGCTTTCCATTGGGCAAAACTGTGACTAAAATATTGCTGTCGTAAAATATAAAATCTACAAAATATTTTTAGAAAAAAGTTAACCACACATTTCAATGCATTATTTTGAGACCCACTTCTAAGAACTGTAAATATAAAGAATAAAAACTTCTGCATTATTCGTTTTGTCAAATTGGCAGCATAATAACTTAATGACCATGCGAATTATTTTGTTCGAGTTATATTTCAGTATAACATACGGAATATTTCTTTTATGACTGGAGCAAAGTTGTAGATAGTGAGAAGGAAAAAAAAGAAGAACAAACCTACTCGAAAAAAGGGCAGCCCGCCTGTGCCTTAAAAATCACAAAACTTTCAATTATTTCCATTTCAATATTTGTTTTATGAACTTGAAACTGAATAAACGCAAGTCGCCAACGATATAATTCACTTTCATATTTTCACTAAACCAAGGATATCATGACAGTAAATGAACGCATTTGCTTTATTAATGGAATAAATTTTCTGAAAATCTGCTTAGCGTTTTCGGTATGTTGCGCTGAAATTTTACTCTGCGAATTTGTTATACTTCAAAAATGATGTCGACAGTTTTGAATTTCTTGTGATAGACCCATTTTATCCACAATATAATCCATTTCAGTTTATGCCACCAGAATTTATGCACTCGTAGCACCTGGATTATTCGTGTCCAGTCAGGTCATTAAAGAAAAAATTTGACACCTCTTCGATTTATATACATTATAAGGAGATTACGACACCTTTTGCAATACGATCTTTAAAATTCCTCAGTAAATAAGTTTTTCGATTTTGCTTGCCTATTTTTGGGACGATATGACGACAAATGTAACAAAAGTCATTTAATTTTGTGCACCTGTTCTTTTCCATATAGAAATATTCAAGGTTCTTCTGGTTTCAAAATGTAATTCACTCTGCACAAAATTATTAATATAGCCAATGAATGTCGCAGTTCCTCTTCCAGGGGCTACCCTTGTGTATAATTGTCAGAATTGAGTCCCAAATTAATGAGGTGAAAAATGTTATCTTAACATTAGAGAACAGCATTTATATTTTTAAATTTAAATGGCGGATATTGAGAAAATATGGACTTTGTCTAATCACATATATATTGATTGAATATGAATATTCATCATATTGTCATTTACAAAATTAGTTGGGCAGAAAGATCCAAGAAAGTGTGAGGATCGATATAGGGATCCAGGAAATGTGCAGTCATTCTACACATCTCTAAAGTTTGTTTTTTGTTTTGACTGTTATTTGTTTTTCTTTTTAATTTGAGGTTAAGAAAATTCAAAAGTATCATCTGTAACTAGTGTTTATTAAATATTAATATTCTTTTTATAGCTATTTTTTATCAAATTGTTGAAATGATCTTCTTTTATAATAAAGAATATGGCGCAAATAAATATAAATTATATTATAAATTAAACGATTGTTTCAGCATTTGCTGATAGATAAAATTTTAATCCAAGAATTAGTACATGCATGCAAGGGTTAAGAAGCTCAGCCACAAAGAGGACAAGCAATTATTTACAGCAAACCAAAACAGCAAGAAAATATTGTAAAAACGATTTAGAATTGGATGCAGGATTTAAAACTTAAAATTTCTCTTCATACATATTGGAAATTATTTGATAGAATTTTTGATGTACGGGATAAAGAATTTGCTTATGGCAAGGGTTACAAAAAGACAACTAACAAGACAAAGTTTTTCCAATACTGCAAACAAACAGGATTGTTAGACCATACACACAAGTCAGCAACTGTGAATATAAATAAGCCTCTCTTAACATAATTATTGTTCAACATTCATCAGTAAATTTTGCATTAAAGAGTAATGATGTTTTTACATTTGTTAAACAAACCTAAAATTAAATCAAATAAAATTATTTCTCTTAGTAAACCATCCATTTGATAATAATAATGTAGCTTTATTCTATTGAACACATATGGAACGCCTCATAGCTCACAAAAAATAGATATTACATCAACTAATTTAACCACAACGCGAAAAATGCAATAATCACAAATTTAATTACAAGGATTTTAATTCAATAAAGCGGAATTAGTTTATTAATATAATAGGTTTATGTAAAGATTTTTTCAATTCCTTATTGAAGACAACATTATAAATTAATTTATATGTTATAAAAAAAATCGCGTTTGCTTTCTCAAAAAAATTTTTGTTTTCATAACTACTTGGAAAATTGATTTTATTCATTGCTGCTTATAAGAAATATGAGGACAAGGTATACAACAGAACGTTAAAATATATAATTTTACATCTTTTCAATTTTTATTTAGCCATAAACTTTACATAATCTCAATTAATGTAAGCAATTTTATGATATGTTTGTTTAGCAAATGTCGAGTTAAAGACTCTTATCAAAAAAACACCAAAAATGCATTTAGAATCCGAAAAATAAAATGTACAAAGTAATCTATAGGATAAAGGAATTTGGAGAAAATGCAAAACAAATTTGTCGTTAGTATCCCTGTTTAAGACTGAGTGTATTTAAGAACATTGTGTCAAGTTTGTATAAATATACTTTTATAAAAACAATAACCTCCCGAAAGTGCATGACTCAATTCAAGCATCAACAGCCGCTGCAGTAATGGTAGCAAGAGCAAAGTAAGTCAGAAAAACTATTTCTTTGATGATTATTTGCTGTTCACATGTTTTACATATGTGTACACGTATCAGATTTTTCTAAATTAGAAATCTAAACAGAAAGTAAAAATTCGTGAACAAATTTAAAAGTTAATAGTAAATTTGTTTAATTTCTAGGGTCTCATACACAGTCTAAAAACGTAACGCATCTTCATGTCTGCCTGGAACTGTAATAGATGGCTTCTTGAAATTTTTATAAAAGGAGTATTAAAAAATTGAAGGTTTTTATGAAGGGACGTCATATTCATAAACTATTTTTATATTTATCTAAAATCTAAAAAAAATAGTATAAGATTCAAACGATAGCGGTGCTGAAATGTTATTAATACGTGGACACTTTAGATTTTAATAAACTACAATTTGTTATGATATGAACACATTAATTTTTCAAACCAAATTAGCAATAAGCGATATATTAAGATAAATTGTTAATTTATCTATCACAAACAAATTCTCACTTAAGGCCCAACTATAATATGCATAATCTGGCTTCAGCTAATGTCAAAAGTTGGACGAAAAGTCTGTTAAATGTTTAAGCGAATCATTGAAGACTTTTACGTGGCTATTTTGTACTTACATGAATATAGAAATTATTATTATGCACAATTGCACATTTATTTTATTCGGACTTTTGCAAAAAAGTTAAAAAAAAGGCGTTTAATAATCATATTTTGTGTACTTAATACTATCCTTACCCAAATTTATAATTTTTTTTTAATAGTTTTAAGAAAATTACGAAAGAAAAATTACTGTCTGTATTATTTGGGCCAAAAGTACTAAGAAATTCAACTGTGTGCATCATTGAATTTATAAACAATAAAAAATTAAATTTTATTGCAAATTGTGTGTTATAAAAATGGAAAAGAAAATAAAATGTTTAAAGGCCCTCGTTCCTTTGTATTGCCGTTATAATAAAACGCGTCTGTTTTGTCATATAAGTTATTTTTTCTCTGTACATTTTCTATTCAATTTAGATAAAATATTTTTTGTCCTCCATTGGTATTTGATTAATAATATATCTATAACACAATGCAAAATCAGCTGTTTCCGTACGGAATATGCGATCAGTTTCGTACTTTGCTTAAGCAATTGACATTTGACGAAAAGTTTTCTTAAGTACATTTTAGTTCGCCACATATGATTATTAGGTATTTGAACAGTTGTTTAAGTTGGCTTAAGCCTACACATGCATAATATAGTTGGGCTTTTAACCTGTGCTTGTTTACTATTTGCAAAAGTTGAATGAATCTTTTTCTTTATTTTTTTCAACAATCACTTAATACTTTCTTGCTCGAGTTCTGTTTTACTATTTAAGCAATAGGGAATACGATAAGGCAAATTATATAAAAGAAGTACTTTAAAAAGTGTTGATTCCTTTTTATTTTGAAAATTATTACCATAAGCGCAAAACTGCTTTAAGTCTACACTTGATATTTGGGAAATAAAATAACAAAATTAGAAATGTTTTTGCAATGTTTCTATAAAACAGTCAGAACAATTATTGGTATAAGTTTTTGGGTTTAAATTTTTAGAATTCCCTTAAAGAAGTCAACTATAAATTTGAGTTCAGAAAATCTTATAAAATACGCACAATAAATTCTGTATCTAGTTAAAAAATATTAAAACCATGAAAAACCCACAATTTGTTGTTTATATTTGTGTATATGATGTTGTTGTTTAAAAGCTATATCAATCTTAATCAGCAATCGCATAGACTATTTTAGACATGAGAAATTATAGTGGATAGTGATAACGGATTTCCAGATCCGTTTCATTGTGATTTTGATAAGCAATCCTCAACTAAAAAGCAGCTCATTAGCTCGTTTTCAAATTCTTTTTTTTTTTTGTGAATAATGAACCTTTTACGGTAAATTTTTATTTCGACTTAAAAATACTTAAACTAAGTACTGTTTTAATAATTTAAAACCTTAATTTTTATAATTTGTTGCCATTGATTTACCTAATCACTACATCGTACAATCTGGAGTAGCAAATACTTAGCACGATCAATAATAAAATCTAAAGAAGCAATATTTTGTAGCTTGTAAAATGCCCTGCAATGGAAATAATGATACTTTGGAAAGTAAAGAAATTAAGTCTCTATAAAATACGTAATTTTTGGGAAATGCTTAATTTTTAATTTTATTATGTTATACGATGGAATCAAATATATTTAAAAAATCCGTATCCTCAAAAGTTAATAATTCGTGATCCCTGCTGAAAGTAGCATGTATTCCAGAGAATTTTTATTGTAAAACTTTTAGAAAAATGTTAGTTTATTTACCGTTTTTTTCTCAGAATAAAAAAGTTTAATTAACAAAAATGTATTTTAAGTTCCCATTCAGAGTTATGATCTCATAAGCAGAAAGGAAAAATAAAATACATTGCAACCTTGGTGTGTTACCTTTATATTAGAATAGTTGTATATTTTGTATATATTATGTGACGTATGTATATTCGTTACCTTTTGTACGCAACAAACAATTTTATTTTAAACGGTAAATGAAATTATATTTGTCCTTCTAAAATAGAAAGTCGTTGTTAAATATTTTTTTCTTCAACATGGCTTTTTTGTTGTATTCTTTTTCTCTGGGATTTACTTTTGTGTCTGAATATATTTTTCATTTTTTAATACTTTTGATCTAAAATTGAAAACCCACTGAAAAATAATATTTTCCAGTAAGCTCCTATAAAATGGATGCCCACAAAGAATGAAATTTACATTTAATTACTGAATTTATGAACTCAAATAAATTTTTTATTGAAATGTCACCTGATACACACCAGCTGCATATGAAAAAATCGTAAATAATTAATTGCAAAAAATTCCGTTCATTGTAAGTTCAAAAATAAATAAAAAACTTAAAAAGAGCAATGATAAAAGCAATTAAAAAAGCAATAAAACTTAAAATTTAAGTTCAAATAACTGCTTAAATTAAATTATTACAGTTAAATCAGAAATTTTAATTCGTCTTAAATTTATGTATAATTTATTTTCTAGAATTTAAATTAGTTACTAGGCGTGTGCTTTTAAGCATTATCATTATCAACGCCTTCGCCTACAGGAGGATTGTTATTAATAAATTTACAAATATAATGAATTTATTACTATATATGCTTTTATTACTATATTCCATTTGATAATCATTATATCCTCATTAGTTTATTTTGCTATCTATGCCTGCTGTTAAATATATCTATTGTTATAATAGGTACCAAATGGAAGCAAAAGAATCTTAATTATTAATTACGCAACAAGAGAAAAATGCATTTGAATCGAATGCGGATACTCAATAAATTACATATTTTATTATCGATTACGTATACAAATTATGCTATTTTATCTTAATTGCAAAGTGCATATCTTTTACTGTTGGTCAACCATGAAAAATAGTAGCCAATAGTCGTTATGTTTATCGACACACTGTGAGATGTGTTTCGAAAAGCGCGAGAACGGTATAAGGCCCAGGTAATTAAAACAGCTGATTGTACGGGATACAATATTTTAGGTCGCGTTCGAGCAAAAGTGAAGTTTGGTCATACAGTAGAAATCGTAACGTTTTATTTAGCGCCCACTCTGAATCGTGAGTTATTTTTGGTGGTCGATTTTATGATAGTTTTTAAGTTATTTTCCAATATAGATAGTCTTATGATAAATGAAGTAAGTCTCTACATGAAGCCAAATAATACCCCAGATGCCGTGACTCATTGTTTGACCGCTCAATTGATTCTCCCTTGCTGCACGAAAAAGAGCACTTTTAGAGACACATATATACTCATGCCGCAACCCCGGTGAAAGATCCTCACTATCCTATTGCAAAAACTGATGTTGGCAGAGCTGGATAGGATGCTTGTTCTTGGTATCATTGAACCTAGCGAGGGTCTATGGAGTCATCCGGTTAGTTTGGTTTGTAAGTGCGAAAAGAACCGGCTTGTCTGGATACTCGAAAGATCAATGCGCTGACGATCAAGGATGCCCATCCTCTGCAACAAATTGAGAGTTTGCACAATCGCTTGGGAGACACGATTTTTATTTCTAGTGTCAATGTTAAGGATGAATTCTAGCAGGTTCCATTAGATCCATCCAGTAGAGAGAAAACTGCTTTTGCTGTAATTGATAAAATGATACCTGTGGCGCTACGAGAAAGGGATATTAAATTTACGATTGAAAGAGAATTAGAATCTAGACTTCCATATTTAGATATATTGATAATAAGGAAGAAAAATAAGTTAGTATTTGATTGGTATAAGAAACCAACATCTTCTGGAAGAATTATTAATTTGATAGTAAAAAAATATTATATATTATATTATAAATGATAATAAACACAGCGAAAAATATGATAGACAGAATATTGACTATAAGTGATAGAGAATTTCATTTGAAGAATAGGGATACAATAAGAGATACACTTAATGACAATGATTTTCCAGTAGAATTAACTAACAGGTTAATTAGACAATATGGTAGTTATAGGCATAATTTAGGAAATACTACGGCAGAACCAAGAAATTATAAATCATTAACTTATATTCCTGGAATATCAGAAAGATTAAGAAAGTCTAAAATATATGACACAGATAGATATATAATTGCACACAAAACATATAACACATTAAGTAAATTATTTAGCAGTATGAAGGATAAAATAGGGAAAATGGAAATATCTGATGTAGTATACAGGATACCATGTGGAGGAAATGACCAGGTGAACTGTGACAAAGTTTATATTGGGACAACAAAGAATAAACTTAAAACAAGATTAGCTGGTCATAGATGTGACCAGAAATATAGGAATATTTCAACACAGAAGACATCCTTATCTTCACATTGTAAGAAATATAATCATTACCCAAAGTTTGATGAAACATCAGTATTAGATATAGAAAAAAACTACAAGAGACGTTATATGTTAGAAATGTTAGAAATTGTTAATGTACCAAATGTAAGGAGAATAAATTTCAAAACAGACACGGACAATTTAGCACAGAATTATAGGTACTTAATACAAAAGACACATAATTTGCTACAATTATTTCATAGGAAAAATTTGTTATTTAATTTCGTTTGTTTGTTTTTGTATGTTTAAATATTTGAAATTTTAATTTTTGTATGTTTGTATGTATGAAGAAAATTATTTTATATGTTTTGTCAAATGTTTTCAAAAATTTTTATTTTCAAATTGTTATAATTTTTTGTTTTTGTTAAATATAAAAAATAATTTCCTGAAGAAGCTTTCCACAGGAAAGCGAAATATCGAAAAAAAATAAAATCGTTAAATTATTTAAAAAGACCGTTAAAAGATTATTTCATATTTAATAAAATTTAAAAAAAGGTCGAATAAAAATAAAAGTAATAAAAATTATTTAAAAAAAAAGTAAAAAAAATGCTTAGTGGCTTTATATATTTATAAAAAAAATTGGTATAAGGTTTTACTATCCTATGATAGGAGAATTTAACCTATACTGTCAAGTCTGCGCATATATATTAATTTGTCCCGTAATGCTACTTAAGTTGTTAAGTCATTGCTTACTATTTTCTTTACTTTTTTCCGCCAGCAAAATGGTGATTGTATTCAGGGACGATAAAATTTTGGTTTGGATTTCGGCGTTTGTTTTAGCAGTTGCAGCCTGAATTTCTACAGCATCGGCTATTCTTTTGGCCGCATCCGCAAGAACTTTTGGGGCTTAAGCTGGCATAACTGCAGCATCCGACTGACTGTTCTCCAACTCTTAATTGTCGGCGAATGAGGCTGATTTGCTCTTGAACTAATATTTTTTTTGCTGGGCAAATCAGTTTCTTCACCTTCATGTTGTCGTTTTTGTTGTGTCTTATGTTGCAAAAGAGGGGAAAGGTCAGCTGATTGCTGAGTTGGTTGTTGTTGACTAGAAGTTGAGACAACGACTACTGATTTGCTAGTTCTGGGTGGTGTATCCACTAACAGTGTGAAGCTAATGGAATCTGCTTTTCTTTTTTTTAAATCAAATACCTTGCCGCCAGGTGTTGCAGCTTTGGATAAAAACAAAACTATTCTTATTTTCGGCAATTTTTTTTCGTTTGCGATTTTAAATCAGTCCAAGTCTGAAATAACACAAATATTAATGGTGTTGTTCCAAGAGATATAATCCTACATTGCAATATAATAATAAAAAAGTTTTGTAAAGCTGCACCCAACGAAGCATTAAGCTGGCAAAATTTTAGCACCAGCAAAATGTTATTTTATAAAAAATGAAAAAAATTTATATTTTTTTTAAATATTGTTGTAGATGTTTTTAGCTGTGTGTTAGCACAGCTAATTTACACCGTTCCTTACCATTTTTCATTTGCTTCCATTAACAGCAGATCCTCTAGCGAATTCTGGATATATTATTTATCATTGATTACTTTTCAGAACATCAGCAAATTATTTTCTTGAAACGAATTTCTTTAGATGTCATTATTACCGCTGTAAAAGAAATATTTCCCAGGCTTACCAAAAACAAAACAGACAGTGGGAGGCAGTACACAAGCGAGGAATCCAGGCCTTTTTTCCGAGAAAAATATTTTGGCAATACGAACACCACTATATTGGCGAACGGCAAAGCGGAAAATTTGAACAGGTCCTTAGTAAACCGATTGAAAATAGCTGCAGCACACAAGAGCAAACTCAAAAATGTACACTGATGTACAAAGTAACTCCACATAATGCAACTGAAATAATGTTTAATAGACGCGTTCATGGTATATTTAGTATATAACGGAGATGTAAATGACTCAGCTGCTGCGGATAATGATTAAATCAATAAACAAAAAAACGACAAACTTATTCCAATTTGATAAAATTTATATGTAG
>JASKUP010000264.1:0-26947 GCA_030448955.1 Trichopoda pennipes
TTTAGTGAACCTTAGCGTATTTTATTGTGCTTTGGTGTATTTTAGTGTATATTAGTGTACCTTAGTTTATTTAAGTGTAATTTAGTGTACTTTAGTGTCTTTTAGTATACTTTAGTGGATTTTTGTGGACCTTAGTATATTTTAGTGTATCTCGGTGTATTCTAGTGTACTTTAGTGTCTTTTAGTGTACTAGTGCATTTTAGTGTACTTTAGCGTCTTTTAGTGTACTTTGGTGTATTTTGGTGTACTTTACTGTATTTTGGTGTACTTTTATTTAGGTTAGTGTACTTTAGTGTACTAAAATACACTAAAAGACACTAAAGTACACTAAAATCACCAAAGGTCCACTAAAATACACTAAAGTATACCTAAATACACTAAAGTACACTAAAATACACCAAAGTCCGCTTAAATACACTAAAATAAATGAAAAGACACTAAAGTACACAAAAATGAACTAAGGTACACTAAAATACATTAAAGTAAACCAAAGTA
Source organism: Trichopoda pennipes (assembly GCA_030448955.1). Classification (NCBI taxonomy): domain Eukaryota; kingdom Metazoa; phylum Arthropoda; class Insecta; order Diptera; family Tachinidae; genus Trichopoda; species Trichopoda pennipes. The sequence goes on from JASKUP010000264.1 coordinate 496, forward strand.
CACAAAAATACAATAAAAGACACTAAAGTACCCTGAAATACACTAAAGTACTCTAAAAGACACTAAAGTACATTAAAAGACACTAAAAAACACCGTAGTACACTAAAATACACTAGGGTCCACTAAAATACACTAACAGACACTAAAGTACACTCAAATACACGAAAGTACACTAAAATACATCAAAGTCCGCTGAAATACACTAAAAGATACTAAAATACACCCAGGTACACTAAAATATACTAGGATCCACTAAATACACTAAAGTACACTAAAAGACACTAAAGTAAAATACAATAAAGTACACTAATATACACTAAAGTACCCCAAAGTCCATTAAATACACTAAAATACACTAAAGTGCACCAAAGTGCATTAAAATACAATAAAGTACACAAAAATTCACCAAAGTACACTCCAGTATACTAAAATACACCAAAATACACCAAAGTACACTAAAGTACACCAAAATACACTAAAAGACACTAAAGTACACTAAAATACACTAAAGTATACTAAAATACACCGAGGTACTCTAAAATGCACTAAGGTCCATTAAAATAAAGTACACTAAAATACAACAAAGTCCGCTAAATACGCTAAAGTACACCAAAGTGTATTAAAATACAATATAGTACGCCAAAATACACCAAAGTACACTAAAGTATACTAAAATACCCAAAAGACACCAAAGTACGCTAAAGGACACTAAAGTTCACTATATTACTCTAAAGTACACTAAAAGACACAAAAGTACACTAAACTACATCGAGGAACTCTAACATACACTAAGGTCCACTAAAATGCACTAAAGTACACTAAAATATACCAAAGTACACTAAATTACACTTAAATAAACTAAAGTAAACTAATATACACTAAAATACACCGACGTGTACTAAAATACACTAAGGTCCACTAAAATACACGAAAATACACCAAAGTTCACTAAATTACCCTTCAATTAACTAAAATACAAAAATATACACTAAAATACACTAAAATACACACTAAGGTCCATTAAAATACACGAAAATACACAAAAGTACACTAAATTACACTTAAATAAACTAAAGAATACTAGTATACACTAAAATACACCGAGATACAGTAAAATACACTAAGGTCCACTAAAATACACTAAAGTACACGAAAATACACTAAAGTACACTAAGGTACACTAAAATCACCAAGGTCCACTAAAATACACTAAAAGACACTAAAGTAAACTAAAACACACAAATGTACACTTAAATACACTAAAGTACACAAAAATGCACTAAAGTACACCAAAATACACTAAAGTACACCAAAATACACTAAAAGACACTAAGGTACACTAAAAAAAAACTAAAGTACACTAAAATACATTAAAGTACACCAAAGTACATTAAAATACAATAAAAGACACTAAGTACCCTAAAATACACTAAAAGAGACTAAAATACACCGAGGTACACTAAAATACACTAGGGTCCACTAAGATGCACTAAAGTAACAGACCCTAATGTACACTAAAATACACTGAAGTACACTAAAAGACACTAAAGTACAGTAAAATACACCACAATGTACTAATAAACACTAAAATACACTAAAAGCCACTAGAGTACACTAAAATACACTAGGTACACTAGAATACACTAAGGTCGACTAAATTCACCAAAGTATACTAAGTTACATTTAAATAAACTAAAGAACACTAATATACACCAAAATACACCAAGGTACACTAAAATACACGAAAATACACCAAAGTACACTAAATTATACTTAAATAAACTAAAGAACATTAATATACACTAAAATTCACCGAGGTACATTAAAATACACTAAGGTCCACTAAAATACACTAAAGTACACTAAAATACACTAAAGTGCATTAAAATACAAAAAAGTACATCATATTACACCAAAGTACACTAAAGTATATTAAAATACTCGAAAATACACCAAAGTCCATTTAAAGACCCTAAAGTACACTAAAGTACACCAAAGTACACTAAAATACACCGAGGTGCACTAAAATACACTAATGTCAACTAAAATACACTAAAATACACGAAAATGCAATAAAGTTCACTAAATTACACTTAAATTAATTAAAGTACAATAATATACACTATGTTCTACTATAATATACTAAAATACACGAAAATACACCAAAGTTTACTAAATTAAACTTAAATTAACTAAAGTATAATAATATACACTGAAATACACTAAAGTACACTAAAACACATTAAGTACACTACAATACAATAAAGTACACTAAAGTACACCAAAGTGCATTAAAATACAATAAAGTACACCAAAATACACCAAATACACCAACAGCCACTAAAATACACTAAAGTACACTAAAAGACACTAAAATACACCGAGGTACATTTAAATACACTAAGGTCTACTAAAATGCACTAAAGTACACTAAAGGACACCAAATTGCATTAAAATAAAATAAAGTACACCAAAATACACCAAAGTACACTAAAGTATACTGAAATACCAAAGTGCATGAAAATACAATAAAGTGTATCAAAATACACCAAAGTACACTAAAGTATACTAAAATACTCCAAAATACACCAAAGGACATTAAATGCACTAAAATACACTAAAAGACACTAAAATACACTAAGTACAATGAAATACAATAAAGCACTCCAAAGTGCCTTAATATATAATAAAGTACACCAAAATACACTAACGTACAGTAAAGTATACTAAAATATGTGCATTTAGTGGAATTTGGTGTTACTTAATATACTTTAGTGTACTTTGGTGTAATATGATGTCCTTTATTGTATTTTAATGCACTTTGGTGTACTTTATTGTAGTTAGTTAATTTTAGTGCATTTAATGGACTTTGTTGTATTTTAGTGTACTTTAGTGTATTTTAGTGGACGTTAGTGCATTTTAGTGTACGTCGGTGTATTTTAGTATACTTTAGTGTATTTTAGTGTACTTTAGTGTATTTTAGTGTATTTTGGTGGACTTTAGTGTACTTTAGTGTCTTTTAAGGTAGTTTAGTGGACCTTAGTGTACTTTGGTGTATTTTGGTGTACTTTATTGTATTTTGGTGTGCTGTGGTGTATTTTAGTGTACTGTAGCGTATTTTAGTTTACTTAAGTGTATTTTGGTCAGAATAGTGTATTTTAGTGTACTTTGGTGTATTTTGGTGTACTTTGTTGTAGTTTGGTGTACTTTTGTGTAGTTGAGTGTACTTTAGTGTATTTTATTTTACTTGAGTGTATTTAGTGTACTTTAATGTATTAAGAGTCTTTTAGTTTATTGAAATGGCCTTTGGTGTAATATAGTGTACTAAGTGTCTTTTAGTGTGTTTTAGTTTATATTAGTATATTGTGGTGTATTTTAGTGTACTTTGCTGCATTTCGGTGAACTTTAGCGTATTTTAGTGTACTCTCGTGTATCTTCGTGTACTTTATTGTCTTTTAGTGTACTTTAGTGCATTTTAGTGGACTCTAGTGTATTTTAGTGTACCTCGGTGTATTTTAGTATTTTTTAGAGTCTTTTAGTGTATTTTAGTGCATCTAATGGACTTTGGTATATTTTGGAGTATTTTAGTATACTTTAGTGTACTTTGATGTACTTTATTGTATTTTAATGCACTTTGGTGTACTTTTGTGTCCATTATTGTATTTTATTGTACTTAGTGTATTTTAGTGTACCTCGGTGTCTTTTAGTGTACCTCGGTGTATTTTGGTGTACTTTAGTATATTTTAGTGTACTTTCGTGTATTTTAGTGTCTTTTGGAGTACTTTAGTGGACCTTTGTGTATTTTAGTGTACTTTAGTATCTTTTAGTGTACTTTAGTGTATTTTAGTGTACTATAGTGTTTTTTAATTTTTTTAGTGCTTTTAATGGACTTTGGTGTATTTTGGAGTTTTTTAGTATACTTTAGCGTACTTTGGTGTATATTGATGTACGTTATTTAATTTTAATGCACTTTGGTGTACTTTAGTGTACCGTATTGGATTTTAGTGTACTTAGTGTATTTTAGTGTATATTAGTGTACTTTAGTTTATTTAAGTGTAATTTAGTGTCCTTTGGTCTATTTTCGTGTATTTTAGTGGACCTTGGCATATTTTAGTGTACCGCGGTGTATTTTAGTGTATGTTAGTGTACTTTAGTTTATTTAACTGTAATTTAGTGTACTTTAGTGTCTTTTAGTGTTCTTTAGTGCATTTTAGTGAATCTTAGTATATTTTTTGGTGTACCTCGGTGTATTTTAGTGTACTTTAGTGTCTTTTAGTGTAGTTTAGTGCATTTTAGTGCACTTTAGTGACGTTTAGTGTATTTTAATGTACTTTGGTGTATTTTAGTATACTTTAGTGTACGTTGGTGTATTTTGGTGTACTTTATTATATATTAAGGCACTTTGGTGTACTGTATGGTATTTCTTTGTACTTAGTGTATTTTAGTGTACTTTAGTGTCTTTTAGTGTATTTTAGTGCATTTAATGGCCTTTGGTGTATTTTGAAGTATTTTAGTATACTTTAGTGTACTTTGGTGTATTTTGATACACTTTATTGTATTTTAATGCACTTTGGTATTTCAGTATACTTTAGTGTACTTTGGTGTATTTTGGTGTACTTTATTGTATTTTAATGCACTTTGTGTATTGTTTTTTAGTGTACATAAGTGCCTTTTTGGTGGACCTTAGTGTGTAGTGTGACCAGCTGTTCAGTTTAATGCATAAGTAGAGTAACAAACAGTCTTGATTGCAATGTGTTTAATTACCAAATTACTTGCGTTAACAATTTATTCAACATCAGTATAACTTATTGTTGTTACTTTATTTTACGTAAACGCTGACAGGTATGCTTCATTTTTAACCTACTTTTAACTGTTTTAATTTGATTGTATATATGTTTAATCTACACTTCATTATTAACCTATATTTATAGATAGCTTGGCAATTTTAATAATAGTATATTGTGAGTGATGTCACTCAAAACCAAAATCTAGGTTATTTTCATTGCTAATATATAAGCCGTAGAAATTAAGAAATAACCAAAAAGAGCCTTAGGAATACAAAACTGTGGAATATCTTTGGGAGTTTAATTTAAATATTTGGCGATCCTACCATTTTACAAGTGTTCCTCGGTATATTTTAGTGTACTTTGGTATCTTTTAGTGTACTTTAGTCTATTTTACTGTACTTTAGTGTATTTTAGTTCACTTAAGGGTATTTTGGTTCAGTTTAGTGTATTGTAGTTTACTTTGGTATATTTTGATGTACTCTGTTGTAGTTTGGTGTACTTTTGTGTAGCTGAGTGTACTTATTGTGATTTAGTGGACCCTAGTGTATTATAGTGTACCTCGGTGTACTTTAGTATATTTTAGTGTACTTTCGTGTATTTTAGTGTCTTTTAGAGTATTTTAGTGGACCTTTGTGAATTTTAGTGTACTTTAGTATCTTTTAGATGCTTTAGTGTATTTTAGGGTACTAAAGTGGCTTTTAGTTTTTTTTAGTGCATTTAATGGACTTTGGTGTATTTTGGTGTATTTTCGTATACTTTAGGGTACTTTGGTGTATATTGATGTACGTTATTGTATTTTGATGCACTTTGGTGTACTTTATTGTATTTTAGTGTACTTAGTGTATTTTTTTGTACTTTAGTGTATTTTAGTGGACCTTAGTGTATTTTAGTGTAACTCGGTGTTTTTTAGTGCATATTAGTGTACTTTAGTTTATTTAAGTTTGGTGTATTTTCGTGTATTTTAGTGAACCTTAGCGTATTTTAGTGTACCTTGGTGTATTTTAGTGTATATTAGTGTACCTTAGTTTATTTAAGTTTAATTTAGTGTACTTTAGTGTCTTTTAGTGTTCTTTAGTGCATTTTAGTGAATCTTAGTATATTTTTTGGTGTACCTCGGTGTACTTTAGTGTACTTTAGTGCCTTTTAGTGTAGTTTAGTGCATTTTAGTGTACTTTAGTGACGTTTAGTGTATTTTAATGTACTTTGGTGTATTTTAGTATAATTTTATTTGGGTACGGTTTTCCGTCGACCCTCGTACTACTAGTACGAAAAGAACACTGAAGATGGCAAACAGCCGAAACCGGTTTGTTCACAAACCAAATTTGACGAGGGTCGACGGAAAACCGTACCCGAATAAAATTAAAATTAACCCCGTCGGAAAAGCCAAGCACATATTTTAGTATACTTTACTGTACGTTAGTGTATTTTGGTGTACTTTATTATATATTAAGGCACTTTGGAGTGCTTTATTGTATTTCATTGTACTTAGTGTATTTTAGTGTCTTTTAGTGTATTTTAGTGCATTTAATGTCCTTTGGTGTATTTTGGAGTATTTTAGTATACTTTAGTGTACTTTGGTGTATTTTGATACACTTTATTGTATTTTCATGCACTTTGGTATTTCAGTATACTTTAGTGTACTTTGGTGTATTTTGGTGTACTTTATTTTATTTTAATGCAATTTGGTGTACTTTAGTGTACTTTATTGTATTTTAGTGTACTTAATGTATTTTAGTGTACTTTAGTGTCTTTTAGTGTATTGTAGTTTATTTAATAGACGTAGGTGTATTTTAGTGGACCTTAGTGTATTTTAGAGCACCTCGGTGTATATTAGTGCATCTTATTGTACTTTAGTGTATTTTAGTGTCGTTTAGTGTCTTTTAGTGTACTTTAGTGATTTTAGTGTACTTTAGTGTATTTTAAAGTACTTTAGTGTCTTTAAGTGTATTTTAATGGACCTTAGTGAATTTGAGTGTACCTCGGTGTATTTTATTGTATATTAGTGTACTTTAGTGTCTTTTAGTGTATTTTAGTCTACTTTAGTGTACTGTGGTGTATTTTGGTGTACTTTATTGTATTTTAGTGTACTTAATGTATTATAGTGTATTTTCGTGCACTTGAGTGTATTTTAGTTTACTTAAGGGTATTTTGGTTCAGTTTAGTGTATTTTAGCTTACTTTGGTATATTTTGGTGTACTTTGTTTTAGTTTGGTGTACTTTTGTGTAGCTGAGTGTACTTTAGTGTATTTTAGTGTACCTCGGTGTACTTTAGTATATTTTAGTGTACTTTCGTGTATTTTAGTGTCTTTTAGAGTATTTTAGTGGACCTTTGTGAATTTAAGTGTACTTTAGTATCTTTTAGATACTTTAGTGTATTTTAGGGTACTAAAGTGTCTTTTAGTTTTTTTAGTGCATTTAATGGACTTTGGTGTATTTTGGTGTATTTTCGTATACTTTAGGGTACTTTGGTGTATATTGATGTACGTTATTGTATTTTGATTCACTTTGGTGTACTTTATTGTATTTTAGTGTACTTAGTGTATTTTTTTGTACTTTAGTGTATTTTAGTGGACCTTAGTGTATTTTAGTGTAACTCGGTGTGTTTTAGTGCATATTAGTGTACTTTAGTTTATTTAAGTGTAATTTAGTGTACTTTGGTGTATTTTCGTGTATTTTAGTGAACCTTAGCGTATTTTATTGTGCTTTGGTGTATTTTAGTGTATATTAGTGTACCTTAGTTTATTTAAGTGTAATTTAGTGTACTTTAGTGTCTTTTAGTATACTTTAGTGGATTTTTGTGGACCTTAGTATATTTTAGTGTATCTCGGTGTATTCTAGTGTACTTTAGTGTCTTTTAGTGTACTAGTGCATTTTAGTGTACTTTAGCGTCTTTTAGTGTACTTTGGTGTATTTTGGTGTACTTTACTTTATTTTGGTGTACTTTTATTTAGGTTAGTGTACTTTAGTGTATTTTAGTTTAGTGTATTTTTGTGTACTTAATGTATTTTAGTGTACTCTATTGTACTTTCGTGTATTTTAGTATACTTTATTGTCTTTTAGTGTACTTTAGTGCATTTTAGTGGACCCTAGTGTATTTTAGGGTACTTTAATGTCTTTTTGTGTACTTTCGTGTATTTTAGTGTATATTAGCGTACTTTAGTTTATTTAAGTGTAATTTAGTGTACTTTAGTGTCTTTTAGTGTACTTTAGTGCATTTTAGGGAACCTTAGTGTATTTTAGTGTACTTCGGTGTATTTTGGTGTACCTTAGTGTCTTTTGGTGTACTTTAGTGTATTTTAGTGTACTTTGGTGTCTTTTAGTGTATTTTGGTGTACTATAGTTTCCTTTGGTGTATTTTGGTGTATTTTAGTATGCTTTAGTGTACTTTGGTGTATTTGGATGTACTTTATTGAATTTTAATGCACTTTGCTGTACTTTAGTGTACTTTATTGTATTTTAGTGTACTTAATGTATTTTACTATACTTAAGTGTCTTTTAGTGCATTTTTTTTTTTGTATTTAATGGACTTTGGTGTATTTTAGTGTATTTTAGGGTACTTTAGTGCCTCTTATTGTATTTTAGTGTACTTTAGTGTACTTTGGTTTATTTTATTGTATTCTAGTGTACCTCGCTGTATTTTAGTGTATATTATTGTACTTTTATTTATTTAAGTGTAAGTTAGTGTACTTTGGTGAATTTTCGTGTATTTTAGTGTACTTTAGTGTATTTTAAAGTACTTTAGTGTCTTTAAGTGTATTTTAATGGACCTTAGTGTATTTGAGTGTACCTCGGTGTATTTTATTGTATATTAGTGTACTTTAGTGTCTTTTAGTGTATTTTAGTCTACTTTAGTGTACTGTGGTGTATTTTGGTGTACTTTATTGTATTTTAGTGTACTTAATGTATTATAGTGTATTTTCGTGCACTTTAGTGTATTTTAGTTTACATAAGGGTATTTTGGTTCAGTTTAGTGTATTTTAGCTTACTTTGGTATATTTTGGTGTACTTTGTTTTAGTTTGGTGTACTTTTGTGTAGCTGAGTGTACTTTAGTGTATTTTAGTGTACCTCGGTGTATTTTAGTATATTTTAGTGTACTTTCGTGTATTTTAGTGTATTTTAGAGTATTTTAGTGGACCTTTGTGAATTTAAGTGTACTTTAGTATCTTTTAGATACTTTAGTGTATTTTAGGGTACTAAAGTGTCTTTTAGTTTTTTTAGTGCATTTAATGGACTTTGGTGTATTTTGGTGTATTTTTGTATACTTTAGTGTACTTTGGTGTATTTTGATGCACTTTGGTGTACTTTATTGTATTTTAGTGTACTTAGTGTATTTTTTTGTACTTTAGTGTATTTTAGTGGACCTTAGTGTATTTTAGTGTAACTCGGTGTGTTTTAGTGCATATTAGTGTACTTTAGTTTATTTAAGTGTAATTTAGTGTACTTTGGTGTATTTTCGTGTATTTTAGTTAACCTTAGCGTATTTTATTGTGCCTTGGTGTATTTTAGTGTATATTGGTGTACCTTAGTTTATTTAAGTGTAATTTAGTGTACTTTAGTGTCTTTTAGTGTTCTTTAGTGCATTTTAGTGAATCTTAGTATATTTTTTGGTGTACCTCGGTGTATTTTAGTGTACTTTAGTGCCTTTTAGTGTAGTTTAGTGCATTTTAGTGTACTTTAGTGACGTTTAGTGTATTTTAATGTACTTTGGTGTATTTTAGTATAATTTTATTTGGGTACGGTTTTTCGTCGACCCTCGTACTACTAGTACGAAAAGAACACTGAAGATGGCAAACAGCCGAAACCGGTTTGTTCACAAACCAAATTTGACGAGGGTCGACGGAAAACCGTACCCGAATAAAATTAAAATTAACCCCGTCGGAAAAGCCAAGCACATATTTTAGTATACTTTACTGTACGTTGGTGTGTTTTGGTGTACTTTATTATATATTAAGGCACTTTGGTGTGCTTTATTGTATTTCATTGTACTTAGTGTATTTTAGTGTCTTTTAGTGTATTTTAGTGCATTTAATGTCCTTTGGTGTATTTTGGAGTATTTTAGTATACTTTAGTGTACTTTGGTGTATTTTGATACACTTTATTGTATTTTCATGCACTTTGGTATTTCAGTATACTTTAGTGTACTTTGGTGTATTTTGGTGTACTTTATTTTATTTTAATGCAATTTGGTGTACTTTAGTGTACTTTATTGTATTTTAGTGTACTTAATGTATTTTAGTGTACTTTAGTGTCTCTTAGTGTATTGTAGTGTATTTAATAGACGTAGGTGTATTTTAGTGTACTTTAGTGTATTTTAGTGGACCTTAGTGTATTTTAGAGCACCTCGGTGTATATTAGTGTATCTTATTGTACTTTAGTGTATTTTAATGTCGTTTAGTGTCTTTTAGTGTACTTTAGTGTATTTTAGTGTACTTTAGTGTATTTTAAAGTACTTTAGTGTCTTTAAGTGTATTTTAATGGACCTTAGTGTATTTGAGTGTACCTCGGTGTATTTTATTGTATATTAGTGTACTTTAGTGTCTTTTAGTGTATTTTAGTCTACTTTAGTGTACTGTGGTGTATTTTGGTGTACTTTATTGTATTTTAGTGTACTTAATGTATTATAGTGTATTTTCGTGCACTTTAGTGTATTTTAGTTTACTTAAGGGTATTTTGGTTCAGTTTAGTGTATTTTAGCTTACTTTGGTATATTTTGTTGTACTTTTTTTATTTTGGTGTACTTTTGTGTAGCTGAGTGTACTTTAGTGTATTTTAGTGTACCTCGGTGTACTTTAGTATATTTTAGTGTACTTTCGTGTATTTTAGTGTCTTTTAGAGTATATTAGTGGACCTTTGTGAATTTAAGTGTACTTTAGTATCTTTTAGATACTTTAGTGTATTTTAGGGTACTAAAGTGTCTTTTAGTTTTTTTAGTGCATTTAATGGACTTTGGTGTATTTTTGTATACTTTAGTGTACTTTGGTGTGCATTGATGTACGTTATTGTATTTTGATGCACTTTTGTGTACTTTATTGTATTTTAGTGTACTTAGTGTATTTTTTTGTACTTTAGTGTATTTTAGTGGACCTTAGTGTATTTTAGTGTAACTCGGTGTGTTTTAGTGCATATTAGTGTACTTTAGTTTATTTAAGTGTAATTTAGTGTACTTTGGTGTATTTTCGTGTATTTTAGTTAACCTTAGCGTATTTTATTGTGCCTTGGTGTATTTTAGTGTATATTGGTGTACCTTAGTTTATTTAAGTGTAATTTAGTGTACTTTAGTGTCTTTTAGTATACTTTAGTGGATTTTTGTGGACCTTAGTATATTTTAGTGTATCTCGGTGTGTTCTAGTGTACTTTAGTGTCTTTTGGTGTACTAGTGCATTTTAGTGTACTTTAGCGTCTTTTAGTGTACTTTGGTGTATTTTGGTGTACTTTACTGTATTTTGGTGTACTTTTATTTAGGTTAGTGTACTTTAGTGTATTTTAGTTTAGTGTACTTTTGTGTACTTAATGTATTTTAGTGTACTCTATTGTACTTTCGTGTATTTTAGTATACTTTATTGTCTTTTAGTGTACTTTAGTGCATTTTAGTGGACCCTAGTGTATTTTAGGGTACTTTAATGTCTTTTTGTGTACTTTCGTGTATTTTAGTGTATATTAGCGTACTTAGTTTATTTAAGTGTAATTTAGTGTACTTTAGTGTCTTTTAGTGTACTTTAGTGCATTTTAGGGAACCTTAGTGTATTTTAGTGTGTAGTGTGATTAACCAATTGGCATGATTGACACATAAGTAGAGAAACAAAGAGACCTCAATTGCCAATACATTAGTATTAATAAATATTATCGAATAACTTATAGTAACCAATTTATTGATCATGAGCATAATTTAATTATACTGTATTGTTGTTGTTACTATATTATGCATGGGCATTAATGGGGACACTTCATGCGGAAGTATTCTTGATGACGCTGAGTTTCTCTATATTTGTTGGTCAGTTTTGTTAATGGTTACACTAAATACATTCATGTCATTGTACAGTATTTTATGATAACCTAGTAATATTTATATTAATGTATGTAGTTAAGTATAAGAATATGAAGTAAGAATGGAGTGACGTCACTCAAACCTAGAATCTAGATTATTTTCATTGTTAGTATATAAGCTGTAGAAATTAAGAATAAAGCAATCATAATCATAATTATTAATAATCATTAAACATTCCTTCGAGCTCTAATTGAGGAGCTCAGGAATAAACTTTTAAAAATAAAGACAAATAAACAATTCTTTTGATTTTTTGATTTATCTTCGCTACATGGCGATCCTGCCAGATCTTCGCCAGATCCTTAGAGTGCAAAAATAATAAGCACCTAAGGAGGCAAAGACGTAATTTGGAAAAGAAGATCCGCCTGGCCAAAAGGCAAAAAGTAATTTGGAAAAGAAGATCCGCCTGGCCAAAAGGCAAAAAGTAATTTGGAAAAGAAGATCCGCCTGGCCAAAAGGCAAAAAGTAATTTGGAAAAGACATTCATTCCCATTCCCTAATGATAGCCGACAGAGGGTACTTTGGAAAATACGGGCTTCCCCTTCCCAAACGCTAGACGGCAGAAGTGAAGGACAGAGCAAATAAAAAAAAAAAACCAAAGCAAAATAGAAAAAAAAAAAGAAATTATTTTTATGGCAGTGCAATAATACATGCACGCTTAGGGCCTGTAAGCGTTAACCGCTCGAGGCAAAATTTTTTTTTAAACAAAAAAAAAAGATAATTAAGTGAAAACAAAATCTAATGACAACTGAGGGGCCAAAAGCCATTACAATAGAGGAGTATAGGAGAAGGCAACAACGCTCCAAACCGGAGTATTTCCCTCAAATAAAGGTGGTAGAAAAGCCTAAAAGAAGAGGTGGCCTAACTGCTAAATTCAAGAGGGAGAAGGCTGCCCTCTTGAGGGAAATAAAGGGTAATCCAACACCCACCTGGGAGCAGGCATCAAAAATCTGGCTGAGGATTGACCAGATTGATAGCATCCTGGATAGCCTCAAGGCACAGAGAAAGGTTGCAACTACAAAATAATATTATAATATAAGAATAATTAAAATATGTACTAAGTAATTAAGTTAAAATTGAAATATTAAATTAAGTTAAATAAAAATGGACAGAAGGAAAAACCCTATTAATTTTAGTCAGAAACAAAGGGAAACTTTATCAATGAAGGCTCGGATAGAATCATTAGCAGATTTATGGAAACTTATAGGTATTACCGGAACTCCCACGGAAATTGACATAGTGGAAAAACCCACAGTAGAAATGGAAACAATAGCATTGATTAGATGGTCTGAAAAGTTAGAAAAGGAAAAATTAAAAAATTAAAAATAATAATAATAACGATGGGAGGAAAAAGTTCTAAGATTGAAAATCCGAACGCTAATGTGGTAAATAACGTTGAGATTGTAGACCACACGTCGCACCTTAATTCGTTATGGTTTTTATTGCTAATAATAGTATTAATAAATACGGTCAATTTACTGTTAAGAATATATATTCTACACAAAAGAACCCTGCGAAAGAAGTACACAATCAGAGCGATTTAAATAAGGTATGGAAAGTAAATATTTTTTTTTTAAATGAATTGGCAAGATATACTCAATAAAGTAAGACTTATAAAGGAAAATTTCGAACGCCCATACAAATGTTTAAATATCGACAGACCAATTAGGGATGAGACCATAAAAACTCATTTTCAAAACCTTCTGCAATATTTTGAAGAAGTAAGAGTTTTGTTGAACGTTCACTACAGTAGATTAACACCAGCTCATAAAAGTGCAGCTGAGGCATTTTTTTCCGATTTAAAAAATAGGGTCATAAAATTGGCAGAGAAAAAGTCAATTAGGGTAGAATTGCCAGACTCAATACATCAAGAATCAACCTATAGAGTAACATATACAAACAGCGATACAATAATGGCCCAAACAGTAGTCGATTTTTTGAATACAGCTTCAAAGCTGATCACGGAATTCGACGGAAAACCTGAAAATTTGCGCACCTTCTTGGACTCATTGTCAATTGTTGACTCTATAAAGGGAAACCATGAATCTTTTGCGGTTTCACTTATAAAGACAAAATTAAAGGGTACTGCTAGGAACTTAATAGGAGAGGAATCTACTATTGCAGCTATCCAAACCAAACTTAAAAGTAGCGTCAAGGGAGAATCAGTAGAGGTACTGTCGGCAAAAATTCTGAACATAAGACAAAATAATAAAACTGCCACCAACTATTGCAGTGAGATTGAAGGATTAACAAAGTCGTTGGAAAGTGCCTACATTTCAGACGGACTACCATTTGAATTAGCCGCAAAGTACTCTACTCAAGTCGCGGTTAAGGCTATCACCAAAAACTGCACAATCGATAAGGTAAAACTTATCATGGAGGCAGGAAGTTTCGCGACAATGAACGATGCCATCAGTAAATTTGTTAACAGTTGCACTGAAGCAACTGGACAACAGAACACTGTACTCTATTATCGACCTAGACGGAATTTTAATACTTTCCAACGGACTAAAAGAAATTTTAGTAATGGAAATACGTTCCAAGGGAACAACAGAACTATAAATAATTACAGCTACAATAATAACAGAAATCGCAATAATTTAGATAAAAATCGTAATTCCAACGGGAATAAACCATTTTATGGTACCAATAATAGGAATAGGAACTACGTTAGAGCAACTGACTCATATGAGTCGGAAAACTCAGAAGTCCCCCTAAGATCAATTCAGTAGGTAATAAAGTGTATAATCTAAACCTCAACTTATGTTTTTTCATAAACATCCAAACCCAAATCAACAATAACATAATAACACTACTAGTAGACACAGGTGGCGATATTTCAATAATAAAATTTAAACATATAAAAATTAATCATATTAATATTAACAAAACAACAACACTAAGTGGAATAGGACAAGGTAAAATCAAATCAATAGGAAGTACATTTTTAGATTTAAAATTCGAAAATTTTCTAATACCTCACAATTTTCAAGTAGTACATAATAATTTTCCGATTCCATGCGATGGAATCATTGGAATGGATTTCATAAAAAAATACAACTGCATATTAGATTTTAACGAAGATTATAATTACCTTATCCTACGCCCTTATAATTTGCCACAGCCAATAAAAATACAAATAGCGAATAACTGTTCCGATATAACATTACCTCCCAGATCTGAAGTCATCCGTGAAATAAAAATTCACAATTCAGATACAGAACTTTTAATTCCTAACCAGGAAATTGTGAAAGGTGTTTTTATTGCAAACACATTGGTGAGAGCGAACAGAGCATTTATTCGCATTCTAAACACTACCAGTAATATCACAACAATTAAACAAAATAAAATCAAAACCGAAAGCATCTCTGATTATCACATACTAGCAAACAAAACTAATAATGGAAACACTGAGCATAGAAAAACTAAAGTATTAAATATATTAAAACAAAATTTTCCTCATCAATTTCAGGAAACATTAACTAAGCTTTGCTCAACATACACAGATATTTTCGGTTTGGAAACAGAAACAATTACAAGTAATAATTTTTACAAACAAAAGTTGAGAGTTAAGGATAAACACCCGGTATATATTAAGAACTATCGTATACCACATACACATAAGGAGGAAATAGATAAACAAGTAAGGAAACTAATTGATGATCAAATAGCCGAACAATCACAATCGGAATACAATAGTCCAATATTATTAGTACCGAAAAAATCACTGCCAAACTCGGAAAACAAAAGGTGGAGACTCGTAATAGACTATAGGCAAATTAATAAAAAGTTAATGGCAGATAAATTTCCCTTGCCAATAATAGATGATATTCTAGACCAACTAGGTCGTGCGAAATATTTCTCATGCTTAGATTTAATGTCCGGATTCCATCAGATTAGTCTAGAAGAAAACTCACGGGACATAACATCATTTTCCACTAACAATGGTTCATATAGATTCACTAGATTACCCTACGGTTTAAAAATAGCTCCAAACTCTTTTCAAAAAATGATGACACTTGCTTTTAGTGGTTTAAAACCAAACCAAGCTTTTCTATATATGGATGATTTGGTTGTGTTGGGATGTTCAGAGGGACATATGCTTTCAAATCTCCAAGATGTCTTTGACTTATGTAGAAAGTACAATCTAAAATTACATCCTGAGAAATGTTCATTTTTTATGAGAGAGGTTACCTTCCTTGGCCATAAGTGTACGGATAAAGGAATATTACCTGATGATAGTAAATATTCGGTTATCGAAAATTACCCAACACCGAAAGACGCGGATAGCGTAAGACGATTTGTTGCATTCTGCAACTATTATCGCAGATTCATTAAGAACTTTTCAGAACATTCCAGACATTTGACAAGATTGTCTAAAAAAGGAGTACAATTTGAATGGAGTAAAGATTGTGATCGTGCATTTAAATATCTAAAACAGGCACTTATGAAACCAACACTGCTTCAATATCCAGATTTCACAAAAGAATTTTGTATAACAACCGATGCAAGTAAATATGCTTGTGGGATTGTACTAACACAGGAGTGTGGTGGAAAGCAATTACCAATTGCATATGCATCAAAAACCTTTACTAAAGGTGAGAGTTATAAATCTACAATCGAACAAGAGTTAGCGGCCATACATTGGGCTATTACACATTTCCGGCCGTACATATACGGAAAACACTTCCTTGTTCGCACTGATCATAGACCACTTTCTTACTTGTTTTCTATGAAAAATCCAAGTTCTAAATTAACTAGAATGCGACTAGATTTAGAAGAGTACGATTTTACTATAGAATATCTTAGGGGAAAAGACAATTACATCGCGGACGCATTGTCGCGAATTACGATTACTGATTTAAAAGATATAAATAGGAAATTAGATAATGTTCTTCAGGTCACGACTCGATCGATGACAAATAATGAAAGGAAAAACAGTAGTAAAATTAATAATCAGCATAAAGTCACAAAAGATGAAAAGCCCAATATATATATACCTTTGAATAATACTGATGTCAGGAAATATATTAAATTAAGGATTACACCCGTAAAATGTTATTTTAAGCGTGGAAAATCAGTTATAGCATATATGCAAATTAATGATTTGTTTACTAATAAGAAAATTGACTTAGGACAATTTTTCTTTAGGCTTGAGAAAGTGGCCGGTAAACTAAATATTGAAAAATTACAAGTGGCACCCAGTAAGAAAATTTTCGAATTTATCTCAACAAATGAGTTTAAGATTATGGGCAATAGATATTTAAAGAAAGTGAAAATAGCACTATTAAATGAGGTGACTCTAATTGATAATAAGAATGCTAAGGCAATTCTTGATATTATGCTGAAATATCACAATGATCCTATTGAAGGTGGACATTGTGGAGTTTATAGAACTATAGGTAAAATAAAACGATACTACTACTGGAAGAACATGACAAAAGATATAACTAAATATGTTAAAACATGTCACAAATGTCAGACGACAAAGGCAACCAGACACTTAAAATGTCCCATGACTGTCACACCAACACCTATAAAGGCATTCGATACGGTATACGTGGATACAATAGGACCATTCCCAAGATCCATTCGGGGAAATGAATTTGCAATCACCATAATATGTGATTTGACAAAATATTTGGTAACTATTCCTATTGCCGACAAAAATGCCAAAACGGTAGCAAAGGCGATTTTTGAAAACTTTATACTGACCTATGGTCCAATGAGGACATTCATTTCTGACATGGGGACAGAATATAAGAATTCAATACTGACAGAATTATGTAAATTGCTTAAAATTGAAAAACTAACTTCAACAGCTCATCATCACCAGACGTTAGGTACAATAGAAAGAAGTCATAGAACTTTCAATGAATATGTACGTTCACATATTTCAATAGATAGGACAGATTGGGATGAGTGGTTGAAATATTTCACTTATTGTTTTAATACAACACCATCAACCGCACATAACTATTGTCCTTATGAATTAGTTTTTTCAAGAAATCCAAATAAATTCTCAGAATTCACAGAAGTGGATACAATTTCTCAACTATACAATATAGATGACTATGCCAAAGAAGCAAAGTATAGATTAGAAATAGCTTTTAAGAGAGCTCGATTACTGTTAGATAGAAATAAGTTAAAGCAAAAACAAAATTACGATAGGAGTATATTAGATAATAATTTTGAATTAGGAAATTTAGTTTTACTTAAGAATAATTCAGGTCATAAGTTAGATAATCAATATAAGGGTCCATTTAAAATTAAGAAAATAGATTAAAGAAATAATGTAACAATAGTTGATAAGAAAAATAACAAAGAACAAATAGTTCATAAAAATAGACTTAAGATATATCATAAATAAATTATTTACAATTAAAATTATGGTAACATTTAAAGAACTATATCATAACTGAATATAAATAAATATTTAACATAATTGTAAAAGAATGTCCATAGAACTCACGTTATATGAACATTCTTATAAAAAGTGGAGGTGTAGTGTGATTAACCAATTGGCATAATTGACACATAAGTAGAGAAACAAAGAGACCTTAATTGCCAATACATTTGTATTAATAAATATTATCAAATAACATATAGTAACCAATTTATTGATCATCAGCATAATTTAATTATACTGTATTGTTGTTGTTACTATATTATGCATGGGCATTAATGGGGACACTTCATGCGGAAGTATTTTTGATGACGCTGAGTTTCTCTATATTTGTAGGTCAGTTTAGTTAATGGTTACACTAAATACATTCATGTCATTGTACAGTATTTTATGATAACCTAGTAATATTTACATTAATGTATGTAGTTAAGTATAAGAATATGAAGTAAGAATGGAGTGACGTCACTCAAACCTAGAATCTAGATTATTTTCATTGTTAGTATATAAGCTGTAGAAATTAAGAATAAAGTAATCATAATCATAATTATTAATAATCATTAAACATTCCTTCGAGCTCTAATTGAGGAGCTCAGGAATAAACTTTTAAAAATAAAGACAAATAAACAATTCTTTTGATTTTTTGATTTATCTTCGCTACAATACTAAAATACACTAAAATATGCTAGAATAGGCTAAAATATACTAGAATACACTAAAATATACTAAAATACAATAAAATATACTAAAATACACTAAAATATACTAGAATAAACTAAAATATACTAGAATAGACTAAAATATACTAACACATATTAAAATACACTAAAATATACTAGAATAGGCTAAAATATACTAAAATACACTAAAATATAATAGAATACACTAAAATATACTAAAATACAATAAAATATACTAAAATACACTAAAATATGCGAGAATACACTAAAATATAATAAAATACACTAAAATATACAAAAATACACTAAAATATACTAAAATACACTAAAATATACTAGAATACACTAAAATATACTAAAGTACACTAAAATATACTAAAATACACTAAAATATACTAGAATACACTAAAATATACTAAAATGCACTAAAATATACTAGAATAAACTAAAATATACTAGAATAGACTAAAATATACTAAAATATACTAAAGTACACTAAAATATACTAAAATACAATAAAATATACTAAAATACACTAAAATATACTAGAATAAACTAAAATATACTAGAATAGACTAAAATATACTAAAACATACTAAAATACACTAAAATACACTAGAATAGGCTAAAATGTACTAAAATACACTAAAATATAATAAAATACAATAAAATATACTAAAATACACTAAAATATACTAAAATACACTAAAATATACTAGAATATACTAAAATATACTAGAATACACTAAAATATACTAAAATACAATAAAATATACTAAAATACACTAAAATATACTAGAATAAACTAAAATATACTAGAATAGACTAAAATATACTAAAACATACTAAAATACACTAAAATATACTAGAATAGGCTAAAATATACTAAAATACACTAAAATATACTAAATACACTAAAATATACTAAAATACACTAAAATATACAAAAATACACTAAAATTTACTAAACTACACTAAAATATACTAAAATACACTAAAATATACTAGAATACACTAAAATATACTAAAGTACACTAAAATATACTAAAATACAATAAAATATACTAAAATACACTAAAATATACTAGAATACACTAAAATATACTAAAGTACACTAAAATATACTAAAATACACTAAAATATACTAGAATACACTAAAATATACTAGAATACACTAAAATATACTAAAATGCACTAAAATATACTAGAATACACTAAAATATACTAAAATACACTAAAATATACTAAAATACACTAGAATATACTAAAATACATTAAAGTACAATATACTATAATACACTAAATTATACTAAAACATACTAAAATACACTAAAATATACTAAAATACACTAAAACATTCTAAAATACACTAAAATATACTAAAATACACTAAACTATACTAACATACACTAAAATATACTAGAATACACTAAAATATACTAACATTCACTAAAATATACTAGGATAAACTAAAATATACTAGAATAGACTAAAATATACTAAAATATACTAAAATACACTAAAATATACTAAAATACACTAAAATATACTAAAATACACTAAAACATACTAGAATACACTAAAATATACTAAAATACACTAGAATATACTAAAATACACTATAGTACAATATACTATAATACACTAAATTATACTAAAATATACTAAAATACACTAAAATATACTAAAATACACTAAAACATACTAAAATACACTAAAATATACTAAAATACACTAAACTATACTAAAATACACTAAAATATACTAGAATACACTAAAATATGCTAAAATTCACTAAAATATACTAGAATAAACTAAAATATACTAGAATAGACTAAAATATACTAAAATATACTAAAATACACTAAAATATACTAAAATACACTAAAATATACTAAAATACACTAAAACATACTAGAATACACTAAAATATACTAAAATACACTAGAATATACTAAAATACACTAAAGTACAATATACTATAATACACTAAATTATACTAAAATACACTAAAATATACTAAAATACACTAAAATATACTAAAATACACTAAAATATACTAGAATAGGCTAAAATATAGTAGAATACACTAAAATATACTAAAATACAATAAAATATACTAAAATACACTAAAATACTCTAGAATAAACTAAAATATACTAGAATAGACTAAAATATACTATAACATACTAAAATACACTAAAATATACTAGAATAGGCTAAGATATACTAAAATACACTAAAATATACTAGAATACACTAAAATATACTAAAATACAATAAAATATACTAAAATACACTAAAATATGCTAGAATACACTAAAATATAATAAAATACACTAAAATATACAAAAATACACTACAATATAATAAAATACACTAAAATATACTAGAATACACTAAAATATACTAAAGTACACTAAAATATACTAAAATGCACTAAAATATACTAGAATAAACTAAAATATACTAGAATAGACTAAAATATACTAAAATATACTAGAGTACACTAAAATATACTAAAATACAATAAAATATACTAAAATACACTAAAATATACTAAAATACACTAAAATATACTAGAATAGGCTAAAATATACTAGAATACACCAAAATATACTAAAATACACTAAAATACACTAAAATATACTAAAATACACTAAAGTACAATATACTATAATACACTAAATTATACTAAAATATACTAAAATACACTAAAATATACTAAAATACACTAAAATATACTAGAATAGGCTAAAATATACTAGAATACACTAAAATATACTAAAATACAATAAAATATACTAAAATACACTAAAATACTCTAGAATAAACTAAAATATACTAGAATAGACTAAAATATACTAAAACATACTAAAATACACTAAAATATACTAGAATAGGCTAAAATATACTAAAATACACTAAAATATACTATAATACACTAAAATATACTAAAATACAATAAAATATATTAAAATACACTAAAATATACTAGAATACACCAAAAAATATACTAAAATGCACTAAAATATACTAGAATAAACTAAAATATACTAGAATAGACTAAAATATACTAAAATATACTAAAGTACACTAAAATATACTAAAATACATAAAATATACTAAAATACACTAAAATATACTAAAATACACTAAAATATGCTAGAATAGGCTAAAATATACTAGAATACACTAAAATATACTAAAATACAATAAAATATACTAAAATACACTAAAATATACTAAAATACACTAAAATATACTAGAATAGGCTAAAATATACTAAAATACATAAAATATACTAAAATACACTAAAATGTACTAAAATACACTAAAATATGCTAGAATAGGCTAAAATATACTAGAATACACTAAAATATACTAAAATACAATAAAATATACTAAAATACACTAAAATATACTAGAATAAACTAAAATATACTAGAAGAGACTAAAATATACTAAAACATACTAAAATACACTAAAATATACTAGAATAGGCTAAAATATACTAAAATACACTAAAATATACTAGAATACACTAAAATATACTAAAATACAATAAAATATACTATAATACACTAAAATATGCTGGAATACACTAAAATATAATAAAATACACTAAAATATACAAAAATACACTAAAATATACTCAAATACACTAAAATATACTAGAATACACTAAAATATACTAAAGTACACTAAAATATACTAAAATACACTAAAATATACTAGAATACACTAAAATATACTAGAATACACTAAAATATACTAAAATGCACTAAAATATACTAGAGTAAACTAAAATATACTAGAATAGACTAAAATATACTAAAATATACTAAAGTACACTAAAATATACTAAAATACAATAAAATATACTAAAATACACTAAACTATACTAAAATACACTAAAATATACTAGAATACACTAAAATTCACTAAAATATACTAGAATAAACTAAAATATACTAGAATAGACTAAAATATACTAAAATATACTAAAATACACTAAAATATTCTAAAATACACTAAAATATACTAAAATACACTAAAACATACTAGAATACACTAAAATATACTAAAATACACTAGAATATACTAAAATACACTAAAGTACAATATACTATAATACACTAAATTATACTAAAATATACTAAAATACTCTAAAATATACTAAAATACACTAAAATATACTAAAATACACTAAAATATACTAGAATAGGCTAAAATATACTAGAATACACTAAAATATACTAAAATACAATAAAATATACTAAAATACACTAAAATACTCTAGAATAAACTAAAATATACTAGAATAGACTAAAATATACTAAAACATACTAAAATACACTAAAATATACTAGAATAGGCTAAAATATACTAAAATACACTAAAATATACTAGAATACACTAAAATATACTAAACTACAATAAAATATACTAAAATACACTAAAATATGCTAGAATACACTAAAATATAATAAAATACACTAAAATATACAAAAATACACTAAAATATAATAAAATACACTAAAATATACTAGAATACACTAAAATATACTAAAGTACACTAAAATATACTAAAATACACTAAAATATACTAGAATACACTAAAATATGCTAAAATACACTAAAATATACTAAAATGCACTAAAATATACTAGAACAAACTAAAATATACTAGAATAGACTAAAATATACTAAAATATACTAGAGTTCACTAAAATATACTAAAATACAATAAAATATACTAAAATACACTAAAATATACTAAAATACACTAAAATATACTAGAATAGGCTAAAATATACTAGAATACACCAAAATATACTAAAATACACTAAAATATACTAAAATACACTAAAGTACAATATACTATAATACACTAAATTATACTAAAATATACTAAAATACACTAAAATATACTAAAATACACTAAAATATACTAAAATACACTAAAATATACTAGAATAGGCTAAATTATACTAGAATACACTAAAATATACTAAAATACAATAAAATATACTAAAATACACTAAAATACTCTAGAATAAACTAAAATATACTAGAAAAGACTAAAATATACTAAAACATACTAAAATACACTAAAATATACTAGAATAGGCTAAAATATACTAAAATACACTAAAATATACTAGAATACACTAAAATATACTAAAATACAATAAAATATATTAAAATACACTAAAATATACTAGAATACACTAAAATATACTAAAATGCACTAAAATATACTAGAATAAACTAAAATATACTAGAATAGACTAAAATATACTAAAATATACTAAAGTACACTAAAATATACTAAAATACATAAAATATACTAAAATACACTAAAATATACTAAAATACACTAAAATATGCTAGAATAGGCTAAAATATACTAGAATACACTAAAATATACTAAAATACAATAAAATATACTAAAATACACTAAAATATACTAAAATACACTAAAATATACTAGAATAGGCTAAAATATACTAAAATACATAAAATATACCAAAATACATTAAAATATACTAAAATACACTAAAATATGCTAGAATAGGCTAAAATATACTAGAATACACTAAAATATACTAAAATACAATAAAATATACTTAAATACACTAAAATATACTAGAATAAACTAAAATATACTAGAATAGACTAAAACATACTAAAATACACTAAAATATACTAGAATAGGCTAAAATATACTAAAATACACTAAAATATACTAGAATACACTAAAATATACTAAAATACAATAAAATATACTATAATACACTAAAATATGCTGGAATACACTAAAATATAATAAAATACACTAAAATATACAAAAATACACTAAAATATACTAAAATACACTAAAATATACTAGAATACACTAAAATATACTAAAGTACACTAAAATATACTAAAATACACTAAAATATACTAGAATACACTAAAATATACTAGAATACACTAAAATATACTAAAATGCACTAAAATATACTAGAGTAAACTAAAATATACTAGAATAGACTAAAATATACTAAAATATACTAAAGTACACTAAAATATACTAAAATACAATAAAATATACTAAAATACACTAAACTATACTAAAATACACTAAAATATACTAGAATACACTAAAATATACTAAAATTCACTAAAATATACTAGAATAAACTAAAATATACTAGAATAGACTAAAATATACTAAAATATACTAAAATACACTAAAATATACTAAAATACACTAAAATATACTAAAATACACTAAAACATACTAGAATACACTAAAATATACTAAATTACACTAGAATATACTAAAATACACTAAAGTACAATATACTATAATACACTAAATTATACTAAAATATACTAAAATACACTAAAATATACTAAAATACACTAAAATATACTAAAATACACTAAAATATACTAGAATAGGCTAAAATATACTAGAATACACTAAAATATACTAAAATACAATAAAATATACTAAAATACACTAAAATACTCTAGAATAAACTAAAATATACTAGAATAGACTAAAATATACTAAAACATACTAAAATACACTAAAATATACTAGAATAGGCTAAAATATACTAAAATACACTAAAATATACTAGAATACACTAAAATATACTAAAATACAATAAAATATACTAAAATACACTAAAATATGCTAGAATACACTAAAATATAATAAAATACACTAAAATATACAAAAATACACTAAAATATAATAAAATACACTAAAATATACTAGAATACACTAAAATATACTAAAGTACACTAAAATATACTAAAATACACTAAAATATACTAGAATACACTAAAATATACTAAAATACACTAAAATATACTAAAATGCACTAAAATATACTAGAATAAACTAAAATATACTAGTATAGACTAAAATATACTAGAGTACACTAAAATATACTAAAATACAATAAAATATACTAAAATACACTAAGATATACTAAACTACACTAAAATATACTAGAATAGGCTAAAATATACTAGAATACACTAAAATATACTAAAATTCACTAAAATATACTAGAATAAACTAAAATATACTAGAATAGACTAAAATATACTAAAATATACTAAAATACACTAAAATATACTAAAATACACTAAAATATACTAAAATACACTAAAACATACTAGAATACACTAAAATATACTAAAATACACTAGAATATACTAAAATACACTAAAGTACAATATACTATAATACACTAAATTATACTAAAATATACTAAAATACACTAAAATATACTAAAATACACTAAAATATACTAAAATACACTAAAATATACTAGAATAGGCTAAAATATACTAGAATACACTAAAATATACCAAAATACATTAAAATATACTAAAATACACTAAAATATGCTAGAATAGGCTAAAATATACTAGAATACACTAAAATATACTAAAATACAATAAAATATACTTAAATACACTAAAATATACTAGAATAAACTAAAATATACTAGAATAGACTAAAAC
>JASKUP010000265.1:0-19320 GCA_030448955.1 Trichopoda pennipes
ATGTTTTAGTGTATTTTAGTATATTTTAGTGTATTTTAGTATATTTTAGTATAATTTAGTGTATTATAGTATATTGTACTTTAGTGTATTTAAGTATATTCTAGTTTATTTTAGTATATTTTAGTGTATTTTAGTATATTTTATTGTATTTTAGTATATTTTAGTGTACTTTAGTATATTTTAGTATATTTTAGTCTATTCTAGTATATTTTAGTTTATTCTAGTATATTTTAGTGCATTTTAGTATATTTTAGTGTATTCTAGTATATTTTAGTAAATTTTAGTACATTTAGTGTATTTTAGTATATATTAGTGTATTTTAGTATATTTTAGTGTATTCTAGTATATTTTAGTGTATTTTAGTATATTTTAGTGAATTTTAGTATATTTTAGTGTATTCTAGTATATTTTAGTATATTTTAGCATATTTTAGTGTATTTTAGTATATTTTAGTGTATTCTAGTATATTTTAGTGCATTTTAGTATATTTTAGTGTATTCTAGTATATTTTAGTGTATTTTAGCATATTTTTAGTGTATTTTAGTATTGTTTAGTGTATTTTAGTATATTTTAGTGTATTTTAGTATACTCTAGTGCATTTTAGTATATTTTAGTGTATTTTAGTATATTTTATTGTATTTTAGTATATTTTGGCGTACTTTAGTATATTTTAGTCTATTCTAGTATATTTTAGTGTATTCTAGTATATTTTAGTGCATTTTAGTATATTTTAGTGTATTCTAGTATATTTTAGTGTATTTTAGTATATTTTAGTGTATTTTAGTATATTTTAGTGTATTTTAGTATGTTTTAGTGTATTTTAGTATTTTTTTGTATTTTAGTATATTATAGTGTATTTTAGTATATTTTAGTGTATTCTAATATATTTTATTGTAGTTTAGTATATTTTAGTTTATTTAGTATATTTTAGTATATTCTAGTATATTTTAGTGTATTTTAGTATATTTTAGTGTATTTTATTATTTTTTAGTGTATTATAGTATTTTTTAGTATATTTGAGTGTATCTTAATATATGTTATTGTATTTTAGTATATTTTAGCGTATTTTAGTATATTTTAGTGTATTTTGGTATATTTTAGTGTATTCTAGTATATTTTAGTGTATTTGAGTATATTTTATTGTATTTTATTATATTTTAGTGTATTCTAGTATATTTTAGTGTATTTTAGTATATTTTATTGTATTTTATTATATTTTAGTGTATTCTAGTATATTTTAGTGTATTTTAGTATATTTTATTGTATTTTAGTATATTTTAGTGTATTCTAGTATATTTTAGTGTATTTTAGTATATTTTTGTGTATTTTAGTATATTTTAGTGTATTCAAGTATATTTTAGTGTAATAATTTAGTATATTTTAGTGTATTCTAGTATAGTTTAGTATATTTTAGAATATTTTAGTGTATTTTAGTATATTTTAGTGTATTTTAGAATTTTTTAGTGTTTTTTAGGATATTTGAGTGTATTTTAGTATATTTTATTGTATTTTAGTATATTTTAGTGTATTTTAGTATATTTTAGTATATTTTAGCATATTTTAATGTATTCTAGTATATTTTAGTGCATTTTAGTATATTTTAGTGTATTCTAGTATATTTTAGTGTATTTTAGTTTATTTTAGTGTATATTAGTATATTTTAGTGTATTTTAGTATGTCTTAGTGTATTTTAGTATATCTTATTGTATTCTAGTATATTTTAGTGTATTTTAGTATATTTTAGTGTATTATAGTATATTATATTATATGTATTTTAGTATATTCTAGTGTATTTTAGTATATATTAGTGTATTTTAGTGTATTTTAGTGTATTTTAGTATATTCTAGTGTATTTTAGTATATTTTAGTGTAATTTAGTATATTTTAGTATAATTTAGTGTATTATAGTATATTGTATTTTAGTGTATTTTAGTATATTCTAGTGTATTTTAGTATATTTTAGTGTATTTTAGTATATTTTATTGTATTTTAGTATATTTTAGTGTACTTTAGTATATTTTAGTGTATTTTAGTCTATTCTAGTATATTTTAGTTTATTCTAGTATATTTTAGTGAATTTTAAAATATTTTAGTGTATTCTAGTATATTTTAGTGTATTTTAGTATATTTTAGTGTATTTTGGTATATTTTAATGTATTTTAGTATGTTTTAGTGTATTTTAGTATATTTTAGTGTATTTTAGTATATTTTAGTATAATTTAGTGTATTATAGTATATTGTACTTTGATGTATTTAAGTATATTCTAGTGTATTTTAGTATATTTTAGTGTATTTTAGTATATTTTATTGTATTTTAGTATATTTTAGTGTACTTTAGTATATTTTAGTACACTTTAGTCTATTCTAGTATATTTTAGTTTATTCTAGTATATTTTAGTGCATTTTAGTATATTTTAGTGTATTCTAGTATATTTTAGTGTATTCTAGTATATTTTAGTGTATTTTAGTATATTTTAGTGAATTTTAGTATATTTTAGTGTATTCTAGTATATTTTAGTATATTTTAGCATATTTTAGTGTATTTTAGTATATTTTAGTGTATTCTAGTATATTTTAGTGCATTTTAGTATATTTTAGTGTATTCTAGTATATTTTAGTGTATTTTAGCAATTTTTTGGTGTATTTTAGTATATTTTAGTGTATTTTAGTATATTTTAGGGTATTTTAGTATATTCTAGTGCATTTTAGTATATTTTTGTGTATTTTAGTATATTTTATTGTATTTTAGTATATTTTGGTGTACTTTGGTATATTTTAGTCTATTCTAGTATATTTTAGTGTATTCTAGTATGTTTTAGTGCATTTTAGTATATTTTAGTGTGTTCTAGTATGTTTTAGTGTATTTTAGTTAATTTTAGTGCATTTTAGTATATTTTACTGTATTTTAGTATGTTTTAGTATATTTTAGTCTATTCTAGTATATTTTAGTTTATTCCAGTATATTTTAGTAAATTTTAGTATATTTTAGTGTATTCTAGTATATTTTAGTGTATTTTAGTATATTTTAGTGTATTTTAGTATATTTTAGTGTATTTTAGTATGTTTTAGTGTATTTTAGTATATTTTAGTGTATTTTAGTATATTTTAGTATAATTTAGTGTATTAAAGTATATTGTACTTTAGTGTATTTTAGTATATTCTAGTGTATTTTAGTATATTTTAGTGTATTTTAGTATATTTTATTGTATTTTAGTATATTTTAGTGTACTTTAGTATATTTTAGTATATTTTAGTCTATTCTAGTATATTTTAGTTTATTCAAGTATATTTTAGTGCATTTTAGTATATTTTAGTGTATTCTAGTATATTTTAGTGTATTCTAGTATATTATAGTATATTTTAATATATTTTAGTGTATTTTAGTATATTTCAGTGTATTCTAGTATATTTTAGTGCATTTTAGTATATTTTGGTGTATTCTAGTATATTTTAGTGTATTTTAGTATATTTTAGTGTATTTTAGTATATTTTAGTGTATTTTAGTATATTTTAGTGTATTTTAGTATGTTTTAGTGTATTTTAGTATATTTTAGTGTATTTTAGTATATTTTAGTATAATTTAGTGTATTATAGTATATTGTACTTTAGTGTATTTTAGTATATTCTAGTGTATTTTAGTATATTTTAGTGTATTTTAGTATATTTTATTGTATTTTAGTATATTTTAGTGTACTTTAGTATATTTTAGTATATTTTAGTCTATTTTAGTATATTTTAGAGTATTCTAGTATATTTTAGTGCATTTTAGTATATTTTAGTGTATTCTAGTATATCTTAGTGTATTCTAGTATATTTTAGTGTATTTTAGTATATTTTAGTATATTTTAGTTTATTTTAGTATATTCTATTGTATTTTAGTATATTTTAGTGTATTTTAGTATATTTTATTGTATTTTAGTATATTTTAGTGTACTTTAGTATATTTTAGTATATTTTAGTCTATTCTAGTATATTTTAGTTTATTCTAGTATATTTTAGTGAATTTTAGTATATTTTAGTGTATTTTAGTATATTTTAGTGTATTATAGTATATTGTATTATATGTATTTTAGTATATTCTAGTGTATTTTTGTATATATTAGTATATATTAGTGTATTTTAGTATATTTTAGTATATTTTAGTATATTCTAGTGTATTTAAGTATATTTTAGTGTATTTTAGTATATTTTACTATAATTTAGTGTATTATAGTATATTGTATTTTAGTGTATTTTAGTATATTCTAGTGTATTTTAGTATATTTTAGTGTATTTTAGTATATTTTATTGTATTTTAGTATATTTTAGTGTACTTTGGTATATTTTAGTATATTTTAGTCTATTGTAGTATATTTTAGTTTATTCTAGTATATTTTAGTGAATTTTAGTATATTTTAGTGTATTCTAGTATATTTTAGTGTATTCTAGTATATTTTAGTGTATTTTAGTATATCTTAGTGTATTTTAGTATATTCTAGTGTATTTTAGTATATTTTAGTGTATTTTAGTATATTTTAGTATAATTTAGTGTATTATAGTATATTGTACTTTAGTGTATTTAAGTATATTCTAGTTTTTTTTAGTATATTTTAGTGTATTTTAGTATATTTTATTGTATTTTAGTATATTTTAGTGTATTCTAGTATATTCTAGTGTATTTTAGTATATTTTAGTGTATTTTAGTATATTTTATTGTATTTTAGTATATTTTAGTGTACTTTAGTATATTTTAGTATATTTTAGTGTATTCTAGTATATTTTAATTTATTCTAGTATATTTTAGTGCATTTTAGTATATGTTTAGTTCTAATTAAATATTTACTTTATTTTAATTCAATTCCAAAGTTAATATTTATTGCACATACTTTTGTCTGTAACTATACTTAATATTTATTAATGTTAATACACATACATACTTTTTGTATTCAATAATAACAAAATATTCTATTTAAGGTACGGTCACTGGCCAGTGTAACATGATCACTTTTTACTTTGCATTTTGATTTGTCATTTATTTAACGTACGGTCAATGGCCAGTGCAACATAATCACTTTTACTTGTTTGTTTGTTTTATAGTGGACAAGTTAAATGAACTTATCGTTTTGCTAAATAAACAGTTTTGTATTGTTTTGACTGTTTGGAGACAAAAAGTATTGAACTTGCACATTTATGCAGAATAATCATTTATGTTACCAAAATATTGTCATGAAATAATATGCACGTTCACCGTTTTAATCAAAATAGAATTAGACTTAAATTAAATTAATTTTGTATAAATAGTCAATAAATTTCTGGCTTCAGTCAGACAGATTATTATCAATCACCAATTACGGTCTTGATTATTTGTCTTGTGTCTATCACCTACCAAGTGTTGAAAGACATCACCTTTACACAAACATAAAAATTAGTGTCAGTTCTGATGCAACATTAGAACTGGTTCCCACTAATGAAAATTTACACAAACAATTTTACATAAACATTTTGGTGACCCCAAACAGCCTTGGACTTCAAGTTTCCCCCCACCAGTGGTAAGGAACTTGTGAGCACCCATTGCTGGATTAATACGCAACCAAGGCGATCAATCAAGGTCCCTGACAAACATTGTTTGGCTCCTAGTCCTACACATCGGACATTATATACTGATCAAAACTACAAGACGCCAAAAACACACATTTTGTGACACCGCGTAGTCCTAATAGACCAGAATACACATACATTTGGTCATCTGGTTAATCAATTCAATCGTACCCTCAACACTTGAAACCACAACATTGGTTACCCCCAACAAGTATGTCAACAATCAAGGACTTACTCTCTCTGCTGGAAGCATCTGGTGAAAAAATTCAACAAATCGTCCGCAACTACAAAAAGGACTCGGCAGATAGGAAAACAACATATGAAAACTTTAAACAACGGTTCCAAAACCTTACTGAACAATGGGACCAATTCGAAAAAGCAGATGGCGAGCTACGAATTCTGGTCTCGGAGCCACAAAATATTGATTACTTTAAAAACGAATATTACACAAAAATACAATCTCTGGCGCTCGAGCATCTGGAGATATTTCAATCCAAGGCGGAACTATTGAAGAATAGCGTTGCAAGTAATAATCATTCTCAGTCATCGACCGACACATTCACCAAACCAAATCCAAATGGTTCTACATCAGCTTCAGAAAACCCCTCAACTAATGGGCTCATTAGGAACAAAACAACCCGGTCGAACAAAACAACCCGCCACAATTTTATAAAATCCAGCTGGACACAGTCAACAGATTATGGTCCCAACTGGAAAATTTATATGACCAGTCATGGGATCAGATGACAAATCCACTGGAAGCTGGTTTAAATCAGGAAGAGTACGACAAACTCACTGATTTAGTGTATACAATATTGCCTAAGCTCCACATGATGTCTGAGCGAAAAATAACAGATTCATCCAACATGTCATCACCAGCACCATTATCTTCGTTGCCACTTCCCAAAATAACGATTCCTAAATTTGACGGAAATTACGGTAAATGGAGACAGTTTTACGACCTATTCTCACAAATGGTCGATCATCAACGAATACCTGCCGTTCAAAAGATGTGGTATTTGAAGGCTAATTTATCAGGAGAAGCTGAAAAACTCATAAGTCACTTCTCAACAACAGAAGACAATTACAAGTCTGCATGGAAGTTGCTACAGGAACGATATAACAACAAGAGAATTCTTGTAGCTAACTTAATTGAGAAGATACTAAGTCAGCCGACGGCTTCTTCAAATGCATCTTCCATCAAATCATTACATGACACAACACAAGAATGTCTATTAGCGTTGGAGAATATTGGAGTAGAGACGAAATCCTGGGGCCCGCTACTTCTACAAATTTTGATTAAGAAACTTGACCGGAACATGCACATGCGATTCGAACAATCATTAGAGCAGCCAAGAGATCTGCCCAAGATGGACAATTTTCTGTCATTTTTAGAGTTCCAATTTCAAGCAATGGATGCCATCGGTCATAAAGAAAAGCAGACATCAACACACAATTCAACCAGAACCGTATCATCAGCCGCTACTTCCGACAAACAACATGGCAATTGTAAGTTATGTCATACGTCCAGTCATGCGTTGTACCATTGCAACAAATTTCTACAATTATCCGAGGCTGACAGACTAAAGTATGTTCAGTCGCAAAGGCTGTGCGTTAACTGCTTCAAAACCAATCACTCGGCCAAAAACTGCATATTGGGACCTTGTAAAAAATGTAATAAAAAACACAATACATTATTGCACTTAAGTTCAAATTACAAGCAACATAAGTCACCACAGAGTGGCAACCAATCTCAAAACCACCAAGAACATTCAAACGGTCAACCAAGCGCAGATATTGCAGCCAACACCACTAACGTAACTGTTACGTCAGCAGCAGCTAACAAACCGGCGTCGCGCCAGGTCTACGTGTTACTTGCAACTGCAAGAGTAAGAGTAACAGCGGCTAACGGAAACTCAGGAGAGTTTAGAGCAATATTGGACTCGGGCTCTCAGGTGAACCTAGTATCCGAGCGTGTTGTCAGAAAACTGTCTATAGCTACGTGCGAAGCATCATTGTGCATCGATGGCATTTGAAACGCACAAAGAAGGGCCACAAGGCGTATAAATGTTAAATTGCAAGGCAGAGGTAACAATTTTGCAACTAACCTAGAAGCCTTTGTTCTACCGACAATCATCCCTCCACAACCAAATCAACATATCGACATCTCAAATTGGCAAATCCCTAACGTAGACTTAGCTGACCCATACTTTTATCAACCAGGAAAAGTGGACATTCTTCTAGGCGCCGAGTACTACTTCAGTCTGATGCAACCCGGAAAAATAGTACTGTCCAATGATCTTCCAATACTGTTGAATACATCTCTTGGATGGATTGTCAGTGGCCGGGCGTCATTAAACCAAGCAGACGCTGTGACATGCGCAATATCTACAACCAACGAAGGACTTTCCGACCAGGAGTTATTAAATGACGTTATTGAGCGGTTATGGCAAATGGAAGACAATGGATCATGTGAAAAAGGGTTTTCACGAGATGAACAGAGGTGTGAAGCTCATTTCGCACAAAATATCAAGACCGATAGCGAAGGTCGTTTCATTATCAAACTTCCTTTTCGTGAAAATACATCTGCATTAGGCGAATCGGCAAAAATGGCTTATAATAGATTTATCAGTCTTGAACGTCGTCTACTTAAAGATCCACACACTAGAGAGCTATATATCAATTTCATGAAAGAGTATATAGATATGGGACACATGACAGAAATAGACGTTGATTCCGTATTGACTCCAAATTACTTCATTCCACATCATTGCGTGCTTAAACCAGATAGCACAACAACAAAACTACGCGTAGTATTTGACGCTTCG
The DNA here is from genome assembly GCA_030448955.1 of Trichopoda pennipes. NCBI lineage: Eukaryota > Metazoa > Arthropoda > Insecta > Diptera > Tachinidae > Trichopoda > Trichopoda pennipes. The sequence continues at coordinate 8,406 of JASKUP010000265.1, forward strand.
GCAAAAACATCAACCGGTTTCTCACTCAATGATTTAATGTATACTGGTCCAACCATACAAAGTGACCTATTCTCAATACTTGTCCGCTTCCGTTTACCACGGTATGTTTTCACCACAGATATCGAAAAGATGTATCGACAAATTTTAATACATCAAACCGATAGAAGATACCAGATAATTTTATGGAGGTCGGACCCGGCATCTCCCATAAAATACTATCAACTCAACACAGTCACTTACGGAACTCGAGCCGCACCATACTTGGCCACAAAATGTCTACAAAAAATCGCCATTGAAAACGAAGTCGATCATCCATTAGGTGCCCAAGTCCTAAAGAACTGCTTTTATGTAGATGACGGGCTTGGTGGATCAAATCGCTTGGCTACAGCCATCGAGTCACAACAACAATTGATTCACATGTTAAGGAAACATGGATTTAATTGCCGGAAATGGAGTGCAAATCATTCTCAGCTTCTACAAAACATTCCACAAGATGACCGGGAGGTAAATCTTGACTTTAGCAGCACACAGAAGGAATCTATTAAAACTCTGGGTCTAATATGGCTGCCTAAAAAAGACCATCTTTGCATAAAGGTAAAGGTGGAACCTGTAAATACGATTACTAAACGCACAGTTTGTTCCGACTTGGCAAAGCTTTTTGATCCACTTGGGCTGTTGGCACCAATTGTTGTGAAAGCAAAGATATTTATTCAGCATTTATGGCAGACGAAATTGACATGGGACGAAGCACTACCTGAAGATCTAAGGTCAACATGGTCAAATTTCCGCGAAGGTCTAAACTCATTAAACAACCTTCAACTAACTCGACACGTGTTCAACGATAACATCCCATTAACTACTCAGCTTCATATCTTTGCGGATGCATCCGAAAAAGCCTTTGGTGCAGCAGCATACATTCGCTCAACGTTTAAAGGTAACAGATTAATAACAAAGTTACTCTGTGCAAAATTTCGCGTATCACCAATCAAAAAGCAAACATTGCCAAGATTAGAACTATGCGCAGCACTTTTGGCCTCGGAACTGGCATATCGTTTTCGAAGGGACATGCAAATTAAGGAACTGCCAACATTTTTATGGACTGACTCTGAAATTGTTTTATCCTTGATAAATTCAGAATCATCTTCATTCCACACATTTGTCGGCAACAGAATATCGCAAATCCAAACACTAACCTTACCTCAGCAGTGGCGACATGTCAATTCAAAGGATAACCCTGCAGACGTTCTTTCAAGGGGTTTATCTGCAAGGAACCTTTCTGAATGTCATATGTGGTTTTTTGGACCACTGTTTCTACACGGCAGGCATGAATATTGGACTGAAGAACACAAACTAAATCTCGAATTACCCACTGATCTTGAGAAAAAGAAGAATACATCAATGGTGCTAGCAACCACAAGTCATCACGAATTTGTGTACAACATTGAACACAAAAATTCTTTTAGAAGACTTCAGCGTATAATATCATACGCCCATCGCTTTTTCCGAAATGCGGTTATCAAAGATTCTTTAAGGCCAAAACTGAAGGCCTTAACTCCCAGCGAGCTTGACGCAGGACTCATGACAATAATTCGCGCCATCCAAGGCATTGATTTCCACAACGAATTCAAAAAATTATCAAATAATCAAGAGATTGACAACAAAAGCTCAATTTCTAGTTTCTCTCCGTTCATCGACGAAAACAATATTATACGAGTGGGAGGACGATTGGAGAATTCTTCCTTGCCTTACGACACCAAACACCCCATGCTTCTCCCATACAATGATGTGCTGGTTAAATTATTATTCAAAGCGGTGCACGAAGAAAACAAACAGTGTAGCCCACAGGCGCTACTGGAAATAATGAAGGATCGATTTTGGCCAATTAAAGGCAGGTCAACAGCAAGAGCAACTGTACAGAAATATATACTATGCACCAAGGCTCGTCCTAAGCTGTGTCAACAAATCATGGGAAACTTACCACAGACAAGAATCACGCCCGCAAGACCCTTCATTAATGCAGGCGTTGATTTTTTTGGTCTACTTACGATACACTATAAAATCAGGGGTAAGCGACCAACCAAGGCGTATGCTGCGGTATTTTGCTGCTTTGCTACAAAGGCAGTCCATTTCGAACTTGTGAGTGATCTATCAACAGACGCCTTCATAGGTTCATTAAAACGTTTCATCAGTCAACGAGGACGCTGTCAAAATATTTACAGCGACAATGCAACAAATTTTGTTGGTGCTCGCAACAAACTGGCAGAACTATCCAAATCAATCTTCAGCGAGGATGGAAGAGAATCAATAGTGTCATCATGCAGCGCAAAAGGAATACATTTTCACTTCATTCCACCTAGGGCTCCTCATTTCGGAGGACTATGGGAAGCAGCAGTAAAATCAGCAAAGCATCTCTTAGTCCCAAGTATAGGTTCGGCTAATTTAACATACGAAGAACTTGAAACTATACTTGTGGAGATTGAAGCCGTATTGAATTCGCGGCCTCTAACACCCATGTCAAATAACCCATCCGATCTATCAGCATTGACTCCAGGCCATTTATTAATTGGCGAAGCCCTGACAGCCCAGATAGATAGCTCAGCTAGTTGTAAGAAGCTATCACTCTTATCTCGTTGTGAACTTGTATCTCAAATAAAGCACGAATTTTGGAGAAGATGGTCTAAGGAATACCTACACGAGCTACAACAACGACAAAAATGAAAGAAACCATCCCCTAATATCAAGGTTAACGATATGGTCATCATCAAGGGAGACAACATTCCACCCATGAAATGGCCGTTGGGGCGAGTAATAAAGACATACCCGGGGAATGACGGATTTGTCCGAGATGTTGACGTGAAAACCACCACTAGAGTTTTCAACCGACCAATACATCGTCTTGCAGTACTCCCGGTTGACGACAGTGCTGAAGACAACCCAAAGGAAGCAGTAACCAGCATATCGTCAGTTGAAACCTCAACTCAAAACATTAATCGTGAAAGTAAACGGAGGCGCCTTTCATCTAACACCTTTTTTTTACCATGCTTGCAATGCTGCTAATATTTCCAATTATTCTGGCAACTCCGATTAATGACAAGAAATTCGGATCCAAACTGGGAATACACTTCGAGGAAATAGGTTCAACTTCCATTTCCACAAGTCAATGGAAATTAGTTGTATATTATGATTTATCCGCTTACTGGACTGATACGGCCTTCTTGCTTAATGGAACAAATTCTTTACGTCAATTATGTAAGAAAATGGAATACAATGAATCATGTAATCACGTTGTAGAACATTTTCAACACATCGAGACTGATCTCAGCTTGGACAATAGACTACTGCACGAATCGCGGACCAGAAGAGGCGCTGTTGACGTCGTGGGAAACATCGCACACTCATTATTTGGTGTACTTGATTCTGATTACGCCAAGGAAATGTCATCAACAATTGCAAATCTGCAAGAAAATGATTCTTTAATGCTGAGACTTCTGAAAGATCAAACTTCGGTTGTTAATTCCACAATGAACATCGTCAAGCAGGGCTTAACATCCACTAAGTTCAACATTGAAATTCTTCAAACACAAATAAACAAGATCAACCGCAATGACCAAAGATTGAACGATGAATTGTACCACATAAAGGCGATGCAATTTTTTAACTCAGCCGTTATGCAGCTCTCCCTCATTGCAAACAATTTGCAAAAAATGCAAACGTGTATGCTAAACGTATTAACTGACACTCATAATGGAATAATCAATCTCTTTTGTTTGGGTACGGTTTTCCGTCGACCCTCGTCAAATTTGTTTCGTGAACAAACCAGTTTCGGCTGTTTGCCATCTTCAGTGTTCTTTTCGTACTAGTTGCGTTCTATTGTCAGTTTTGTTTATATAGTTCGTGTCTCCCTTCATGTTATTGCGTTCGTCCCTTTCTGTCTTTTTTGCCTACCTCTCTCTTTCCTTTTTTTTGTTTGTCTCTTTTTACCTAATTTGTCGGTCCCTTTTCCATTCGTCTTCTTTCCTAACTCTTTTACGACCATGCGTGTAGTCCGTTTTTGTTTATGTGTGAGCCTATTGGGTTTTTTCTTTTTTCCTCTTTTATGTGACATAATAATCTGTAATTATACGTTTATGATGTTCTTTATTGCCTTGGTCCTGCGCACCTGCGTAACGTTTTTGTGCTGGTGTAGTGTTTGTTTTCCTGTAAAAATGTTCCAACGGTTCAAATATTGTGTCCGAAGCAGTGTTTATTTGTTCATTTATTATTCGTCCGTCAAATGTTTTTTGTTTGTATATTTCCATGTTTTCCAATACATTTAGTCTCCTTCCTTTGTGCTGTGTGTGAAGCAGTTTAACCGTTGTCTTAATATTTCCTGGTGTACATTTGTTGTTAAATATATGGTTTGCGAAGTTTGATTCTGGAGTCGATTTTGGTTCTCGTAGTTTTTTATTATAGTCTCCAATGTGTTCCCTAAATCTGGTCTTAATTTTTCGTCCTGTTTGCCCGATGTAGCCATAATGGCATGTACAAGTTAATTTGTACACTCCTTGTTTGTCCAGTATATCTGACCCGGTTGTTCCATTCCGTAGTATTCTGCCCAGGTTGTTTCCTGTTCCGAATGCGGTATTGATGTTGTGTTTTCCAAAGAATTTCGCCAGTTTGTACGCTGATTTTCCCATATATGTTAATGTAGCCCATTTTTTCCCTTCCTTCTCCTGTTCTTTGTCCGTTCCAATTTGTTTCCTGATGTTATCTACGAGGCGCTTTTTGTATCCGTTGTTTTCCGCTATGGTGTATATTGTTCCCATTTTCTTCATATACATTTGCCGTGTTAGTGGTGTTCTCTCGAGTCTTGTTATTAACTGCCCGATTGCCGCGTTCCTGTGTTGCCGGGGATGATCTGATGAGTTATGTATTATTGTGTCGAATAATCAATCCATTACTATTAACTCCCACGCAATTGGAAGAAGAAATTAAACAAATTAAAATACATATGCCTCAATCTTCAAAACTACCGGTACCCGAATATAATTTGTTGGATCTATACAAACTAATGAAAGTAAAGGGTGGAATTACTCAAGAACATCTGATATTCACCATAATAATACCACTAGTAACGCAGGGCAACTATCAACTGTATAATTTGATTCCAGTGCCTAATTGCATAAACAACACGTTGGTAGCTATAAAACCATGCAGTTCTATGTTAGCCATAAACACCAACAAGAACAACTATTTCTTGGTTTCATCGTCCCAACTTAAATCTTGCGATGTTGTTAGCCAAGATGTATTTGTATGCTCTAGTATAAAACTACGATATATGTTCGGTGCAGAGACATGTTCTTGCGAAATAAACTTATTCAACAACATTACAACACCAAATTGTCTCTTAAGGCCACTTTCAACAAGCGTAACCTGGATACCACTGACTCGTAAAAATCAATGGATATATGCAACCTCATCAACCACACAGGCCACAGCAGTATGTGAAAAGGAAATTATACCACTGGAACTAAACGGCTCAGGTTTGTTAACCATTAAACCTGATTGTATCCTCAAACACGAGTTCACATATGTATCAGGTCAACAATCAATATCTTCGACACTAATCTCATCTTACACAAGTCTTGGATATGTACAAGAATTATCACATCCAGAATTTGCAAAACATAATTTTCTTACAAATACCAACACTTCTTCAACGTCAGATGAATATAAAAGGCAGCTCGACGAATTAAATTCCATGCACCAAAAATTGGAATCAATCAAAACTTCTGAATTTCAACGTCATGAACACTCAAACCACGGGGTTAAACTAGCGTACTCCGCACTAGTCATCAGCATCATAGCCTTCATCGTTATCTTATGCACCTTGCTACGCAAAAAATCTAGAAGTGTCCAAATAGCCGATATGTCACTTCATGAAACCTCCAACCAACCCAGCCAAACTCACGACGACAGAACAACACCTGTACCAACTCCAAGACAGAGCTTCATCGTTCAAGTTTAATGGCGACCAAGATGATCACGTTAAGTTGACCGAACGATCAACGCGGGGCAGGATGTTTAGTTCTAATTAAATATTTACTTTATTTTAATTCAATTCCAAAGTTAATATTTATTGCACATACTTTTGTCTGTAACTATACTTAATATTTATTAATGTTAATACACATACATTCTTTTTGTATTCAATAATAACAAAATATTCTATTTAAGGTACGGTCACTGGCCAGTGTAACATGATCACTTTTTACTTTGCATTTTGATTTGTCATTTATTTAACGTACGGTCAATGGCCAGTGCAACATAATCACTTTTACTTGTTTGTTTGTTTTATAGTGGACAAGTTAAATGAACTTATCGTTTTGCTAAATAAACAGTTTTGTATTGTTTTGACTGTTTGGAGACAAAAAGTATTGAACTTGCACATTTATGCAGAATAATCATTTATGTTACCAAAATATTGTCATGAAATAATATGCACGTTCACCGTTTTAATCAAAATAGAATTAGACTTAAATTAAATTAATTTTGTATAAATAGTCAATAAATTTCTGGCTTCAGTCAGACAGATTATTATCAATCACCAATTATGGTCTTGATTATTTGTCTTGTGTCTATCAGCTACCAAGTGTTGAAAGACATCACCTTTACACAAACATAAAAATTAGTGTCAGTTCTGATGCAACATTAGAACTGGTTCCCACTAATGAAAATTTACACAAACAATTTTACATAAACAGTATATTTTAGTGTATTCTAGTATATTTTAGTGTATTCTAGTATATTTTAGTGTATTTTAGTATATATTAGTGTATTTTAGTATATTTTAGTGTATTCTAGTATATTTTAGTGTATTTTAGTATATTTTAGTGAATTTTAGTATATTTTAGTGTATTCTAGTATATTTTAGTATATTTTAGCATATTTTAGTGTATTTTAGTATATTTTAGTGTATTTTAGTATATTCTATTGTATTTTAGTGTATTTTAGTATATTTTAGTATATTTTATTGTATTTTAGTATATTTTAGTGTACTTTAGTATATTTTAGTATATTTTAGTCTATTCTAGTATATTTTAGTTTATTCTAGTATATTTTAGTGAATTTTAGTATATTTTAGTGTATTCTAGTATATTGTATTATATGTATTTTAGTATATTCTAGTGTATTTTAGTATATATAAGTATATATTAGAGTATTTTAGTATATTTTAGTGTATTTTAGTATATTCTAGTGTATTTTAGTATATTTTAGTGAATTTTAGTATATTTTAGTATAATTTAGTGTATTACAGTATATTGTATTTTAGTATATTCTAGTGTATTTTAGTATATTTTAGTGTATTTTAGTATGTTTTAGTGTATTTTAGTATATTTTAGTGTATTTTAGTATATTTCAGTATAATTTAGTGTATTATAGTATATTGTACTTTAGTGTATTTAAGTATATTCTAGTTTATTTTAGTATATTTTAGTGTATTTTAGTATATTTTAGTGTATTCTAGTATATTTTAGTATATTGTAGCATATTTTAGTACATTTTAGTATATTTTAGTGTATTCTAGTATATTTTAGTGTATTTTAGTATATTTTAGTGTATTTTAGTATATTTTAGTGTATTTTAGTATGTTTTAGTGTATTTTAGTATATTTTAGTGTATTTTAGTATATTTTAGTATAATTTAGTGTATTATAGTATATTGTACTTTAGTGTATTTAAGTATATTCTAGTTTATTTTAGTATATTTTAGTGTATTTTAGTATATTTTATTGTATTTTAGTATATTTTAGTGTACTTTAGTATATTTTAGTATATTTTAGTCTATTCTAGTATATTTTAGTTTATTCTAGTATATTTTAGTGCATTTTAGTATATTTTAGTGTATTCTAGTATATTTTAGTGTATTTTAGTATATTTTAGTGTATTTTAGTATATATTAGTGTATTTTAGTATATTTTAGTGTATTCTAGTATATTTTAGTGTATTTTAGTATATTTTAGTGTATTCTAGTATATTTTAGTATATTGTAGCATATTTTAGTACATTTTAGTATATTTTAGTGTATTCTAGTATATTTTAGTGTATTTTAGTATATTTTAGTGTATTTTAGTATATTTTAGTGTATTTTAGTATGTTTTAGTGTATTTTAGTATATTTTAGTGTATTTTAGTATATTTTAGTATAATTTAGTGTATTATAGTATATTGTACTTTAGTGTATTTTAGTATATTTTAGTGTATTTTAGTATATTTTAGTGTATTTTAGTATGTTTTAGTGTATTTTAGTATATTTTAGTGTATTTTAGTATATTTTAGTATAATTTAGTGTATTATAGTATATTGTACTTTAGTGTATTTAAGTATATTCTAGTTTATTTTAGTATATTTTAGTGTATTTTAGTATATTTTATTGTATTTTAGTATATTTTAGTGTACTTTATTATATTTTAGTATATTTTAGTCTATTCTAGTATATTTTAGTTTATTCTAGTATATTTTAGTGCATTTTAGTATATTTTAGTGTATTCTAGTATATTTTAGTGTATTTTAGTATATTTTAGTGTATTTTAGTATATATTAGTGTATTTTAGTATATTTTAGTGTATTCTAGTATATTTTAGTGCATTTTAGTATATTTTAGTGTATTCTAGTATATTTTAGTGTATTTTAGCATATTTTTAGTGTATTTTAGTATATTTTAGTGTATTTTAGTTAATTTTAGTGTATTTTAGTATACTCTAGTGCATTTTAGTATATTTTAGTGTATTTTAGTATATTTTATTGTATTTTAGTATATTTTGGCGTACTTTAGTATATTTTAGTCTATTCTAGTATATTTTAGAGTATTCTAGTATATTTTAGTGCATTTTAGTATATTTTAGTGTATTCTAGTATATTTTAGTGTATTTTAGTATATTTTAGTGTATTTTGGTATATTTTAGTGTATTTTAGTATGTTATAGTGTATTTTAGTATTTTTTTGTATTTTAGTATATTATAGTGTATTTTAGTATATTTTAGTGTATTCTAATATATTTTATTGTAGTTTAGTATATTTTAGTTTATTTAGTATATTTTAGTATATTCTAGTATATTTTAGTGTATTTTAGTATATTTTAGTGTATTTTATTATTTTTTAGTATATTTGAGTGTTCCTTAATATATTTTATTGTATTTTAGTAAATTTTAGCGTATTTTAGTATATCTTAGTATATTTTAGTGTATTTTGGTATATTTTAGTGTATTCTAGTATATTTTAGTGTATTTTAGTATATTTTATTGTATTTTATTATATTTTAGTGTATTCTAATATATTTTAGTGTATTTTAGTATATTTTATTGTATTTTATTATATTTTAGTGTATTCTAGTATATTTTAGTGTATTTTAGTATATTTTATTGTATTTTAGTATATTTTGGTGTATTCTAGTATATGTTAGTGTATTTTAGTATATTTTAGTGTATTTTAGTATATTTTAGTGTATTCAAGTATATTTTAGAGTAATTTAGTATATTTTAGTGTATTCTAGTATATTTTAGTGTATTTTAGTATATTTTAGTGTATTTTAGTATATTTTAGTGTATTCAAGTATATTTTGGTATCTTTTAGTGTATTCTAATATATTTTAGTATATTTTAGTGTGTCTTAGTATATTTTAGTGTATTCTAGTATAGTTTAGTATATTTTAGAATAGTTTAGTGTATTTTAGTATATTTTAGTGTATTTTAGAATTTTTTAGTGTTTTTTAGGATATTTGAGTGTATTTTAGTATATTTTATTATATTTTAGTATATTTTAGTGTATTTTAGTATATTTTAGTATATTTTAGCATATTTTAGTGTATTCTAGTATATTTTAGTGCATTTTAGTATATTTTAGTGTATTCTAGTATATTTTAGTGTATTTTAGTTTATTTTAGTGTATTTTAGTATATTTTAGTGTATTTTAGTATGTCTTAGTGTATTTTAGTATATTTTATTGTATTCTAGTATATTTTAGTGTATTTTAGTATATTTTAGTGTATTACAGTATATTATATTATATGTATTTTAGTATATTCTAGTGTATTTTAGTATATATTAGTATATATTAGTGTATTTTAGTATATTTTAGTGTATTTTAGTATATTCTAGTGTATTTTAGTATATTTTAGTGTATTTTAGTATATTTTAGTATAATTTAGTGTATTATAGTATATTATATTTTAGTGTATTTTACTATATTCTAGTGTATTTTAGTATATTTTAGTGTATTTTAGTATATTTTATTGTATTTTAGTATATTTTAGTGTACTTTAGTATATTTTAGTACATTTTAGTCTATTCTAGTGTATTTTAGAGTATTTTAGTATAATTTAGTGTATTATAGTATATTGTACTTTAGTGTATTTAAGTATATTCTAGTGTATTTTAGTATATTTTAGTGTATTTTAGTATATTTTATTGTATTTTAGTATATTTTAGTGTACTTTAGTATATTTTAGTACATTTTAGTCTATTCTAGTATATTTTAGTTTATTCTAGTATATTTTAGTGCATTTTAGTATATTTTAGTGTATTCTAGTATATTTTAGTGTATTCTAGTATATTTTAGTGTATTTTAGTATATTTTAGTGTATTTTAGTATATTTTAGTGTATTCTAGTATATTTTAGTGTATTTTAGTATATTTTAGTGAATTTTAGTATATTTTAGTGTATTCTAGTATATTTTAGTATATTTTAGCATATTTTAGTGTATTTTAGTATATTTTAGTGTATTCTAGTATATTTTAGTATATTTTAGTCTATTCTAGTATATTTTAGTTTATTCTAGTATATTTAGTGTATTCTAGTATATTTTAGTGTATTTTAGTATATTTTAGTGTATTTTGGTATATTTTAATGTATTTTAGTATGTTTTAGTGTATTTTAGTA
>JASKUP010000266.1:0-98740 GCA_030448955.1 Trichopoda pennipes
TCGAAAAAGACGACCTAATTACGCCTTCAGAGAACATAGCGTACCAAACAGTGATACGTTGAGCATGCAAAGGCTTCTCAATAATTGCTCTAGAATTTTCCAAAGACCAAGTGGGCAATTTTGCTTGTTGACATACCCTGACAAGTAATTTCCCTCTGAAAAAATAATTGTTTTAGAAAAAACCAGACGGTTGTTCCTGAATTGAGCGAATCTGCGGCGTTATGAATAGTCGGTTGGCCTCAATTCGTGCAGCAGTTGAACCTTGTAAGGCTTCAAAGTCAAAGCCTTACGCAAAATTCGCCATGTGGTGCTTTTACCAATTGTTGAGAACGTCGACGAATAAACCAATTTGTTTCTGCTTCAATGGCTCACGACTGCAATGTTTTCAATTGAACGACTCACTCGAACATGCGTTGATGTTTGCACATTTTGTGTTGAGCCTGTCGACTCAGATTTAGCACAAAATTCTCAATAACGGTCTCATAAGGACGATTATATTATCCAAATATATCTCGAATTTTACGAAATGACTCTTTAACAGAAGCACCATTTTCATAGTGGATTTTAATTATTTTAATGTGATTTTCGTGCGAAATTTAATTCATTGTAACAATTGCCAATGCATCTACTACGAATACGTCAAAAAAGCAAATGCCAGTACTATCATATTGTTGGTATTGACACAATATAAAACAAACTTCTAGTTGAAAAATCCAATATATAAGAAAATAATCTTAAGTCTTCTTACGTTCAAGTGAACAAACAAAGAAAGAAAAATAATTTACAAATTGTTATGCACTTTCTTAAACGATATATCTGTCCGCATTTTATTGTAATGGTTTAATGATGGTATGGTCCCTATAGCCCTTTCTATATTTCAGCTGTAAAGGTTGTCAGCTAGTTAATAGGCGTTCAAAAGACCTGCCAGATTTTGAAACTTTAATAAATAAGAACTAGGCAGAAGTTGCCGGTTTAAGTTATTCAGTTAAAGTCTAAATGATTTACATTTTCATGCTGCTTATATACTACTTATAAATATTTATTTTACAATCTAGAATTGAGTGTTTTCCAAAGTCACTCAATTTTTATTTCCACTATATTAATTACAAAAATAAAAAATATCATATATCAACAATAAACAAATGGTCAACGGCACATGCCATTTACATTGTATTATCGAATATGACACCTTATGATGTGCTCAGCATATTTACAATAAAATTCTTGTGAGCACCCTACATGAGCTGTGCTGGCTTGCACACACTATACATTTCGTATGACCACTTGAGTGCACTACATTATGAAACAAGACTTTCTAAGCTCCCATATGGTTTTAATTTTTAATTTATTTTTAATCTTTATGTAGACAACCAAAAATATTCCTTTAAACCCACAACCATTAAACCTGGGTCGGCTATGTAGTCTGGTAATGGATTTGTTGTGATAGATTTCTTGTTTTCAGCTTTTCGGAGATAAATTTAATAAGATGCAGTCGTATTGTCAAATACTTATGTTGTAATCAACTTTCTTTACAAGCTACAATTTGTCATCAATTTTGATGTTGGATTTTAATTTACCCAAATTACGCATAGTAAACAAAAGACGAACATTTATTTCAGCTGAGCTTTCTATTCCAAAAGAAAAAGAAATTCAATCCTCAATCTGTAGATTTTCGAAGAATATAAGTAAGGTGCTCTTATGCATCAAAGAAAAAAATCAATAGTACTTGCCTCCATATTTCATTACAACATCGAGGTTGAAGGTTCAAAACGGATGCCAGTATTGATACTGGATTATAGTCACAGTAAAGGTGGAGTCTATAATATGCACAAATCCCTAGAAAAATATACAACAAATAGAAGAACCAATAGATGGCCTTACAGTTGCTTTACAATATTGGTTATATAGCAGCATTTGTAGTATTTGTATTATCTTTAAAAAATAATGCGAATTTAAAAAAACATTGCTTCAAAAGCTGAGTAAACAATTATCTATGGAGGAAATTTACTAAAATAATGCGACATTATTCTTACGCAACGTAAAAGAAAGTATTTTGGGGCACCCAGTAGTACAAAGTAATTAAAATGAAAAAATTAAAAAAAAAAATGTTGCATTGTATTTTGGGGATCAAAGGACAATATTGTTACGTTTATTCCTTTTAATAAACATTTTGTTTTATTTGAGTTCCTTAATTGCAAAATAATAACACAGTACTGTAGATTTTTAAATTAAGTAAAGCGCTTTAATTACTCTCAATACTTATAAAATAAATAGGGTGGCAACTTTATTGTCTTTACTCACTGATGACTCAATTCGAATTGATTCGTTTGCCCAGCAAGTTGTAAATTATATCACCCAATTTTGTTGTTGTTCAGTTTAGGCGCCTGCTTGGCTGTGTGTTTTGTTTTGCTCTGAATTACTTTCTTTTGTTTTCTGTTTTTTTTTTGTCTTATTTGGTAGAATTTCTTATAATCATGATGTTTTTATCTTGTGTGTATAAGATTTCTTAGAAAACTACACAGTTTGTAAAATGTACGGTGGGTCATTTCGTTTACTATTTCACTGATAATTATTGTGATAATATTTTAGAAGCGTATAGAAAATTTCGAGTGGAAATTTTAAAATTAAAAACCTACCCGGGTAGACGGTTGTCGATATAAGGCTTAAGTTATTATAAAAATCTAAAAGTTCTATTAAGTTCGGTTATTAAACTTGAAAATGCTTTTCATAAAATCACTTATTTTAAAATTTTTACCATTAAACTTTTAAATTAAACGCGCACTGTTGATGTTCATTTGATCAATTTTTACATCAAAAAGTTCAAATATTTTCTTTATTATTGTTTATTTTTATTTAAATTTTCATACCGCTTATATGAATGAACTTTCTGGAAGGCGTTTTTCCTATTTTTGAGAAGTAACGGATAGTAACGGATAGTAACGGCAGTTTAGGTATTATTTTTCATAAAGATCTTCATTTTCTTGTTATAAAGTCCATCTCGTTCATGCCAGTTATTGTATAACAAATTTTCCAGTCCCATAATTTCTCGACATGACGGTGGCAATTAGCCGTCTCGTTTTATTGACATAACGTCGTTTGATTAACCCACAAAAAACCGACATTTTAAAGGATGAAACTCGGCCAGCCTTAATGAGATAAATGAATTTTTGTTGAAAAATTTGTTTCAAAGTTATGAGAAAAGAGTGGACAACTGCTGACTTGCTAAAGGTGGGTATTTGTCTGACATTATATTCTTTTATAAATTCACATATTTCTACTTTAAATGGTATATTAATAAATTGCAAATATCAAAATAAAGTATATCTTTAAAGCCAATTTGCCTCAATTTGTCCAGTTGTTATCATATACTTCACTTAATAATCTAATAGAAAAATACTAAAATTTTAGCGTCATCCATTATTACTTGATATTCCATCATAAATTATTTTTGTTTAAGTTTTTGCGGCAAATACTTGACATAAAATTATAATTTCTTTTAGTTTTGCGGTCTCCTAATCTGTCATTAGTTTACCAAACATATCGACATGAAACACTCAGGTGCATGGCAACGATTTTTTGTCAAAGTTGCAAATGTATATGACAAAATACTAACAGATGTCAAGAATGTTCCTTAATCAAATATTGTGGTTATTAACATGCAATGAATGCGACTTATTTCAAGTAGTTACACCTACACACACATAGATAAAATTGTCTAATTATAATGTTTGCAACATATTTCCATCAACACGAATGAGTACAGAATTTTTGGTCCTTTAGTTAAAAGCAGATTAAGTTAACCTAACAAAATGATTATTATCTTATAGCTGATGAGCTGCGATTTAAATAAAATTGAAGTTAAATGCAATAATTCAAATAAAATTCAATTTTCATTAGCAATTTTTTGCCCCTTAAAATTGTTTAAGGTACATTAAAATATATTTACAAATTGTACTAAAAAAACCCTTGAATCGTGATTAAGGCTGCCTTTTTGAAAATAATTTCAAGATGTGTTTTAGATAATATGGTAATTTAATTTTAAAAATGCACTATTTAAAATATTTGTATTTTTAAAATTTTAGCAAACTAATAGAAAGTTTGCCATGGAGTAAATAATAAATAAATAATAAGTACTTCTTAAATAAAAATGGGTCTTTTACATAACATTTTTGGACCTAAAGTTTGATATACTTTCGGTGAGAATGAATTGGTTCAGGCAACAAGAAACATTTTAAATATTTAAAATTAAAATACATTTTGTATTAATAATGTAAAAGGTATTTTATATTCAAGAAGTTCCTGGTAAATAAAAAGTACTTTTTAATACAATGCACATTTTTAATTAAAAATAACGTTTTCAGCAAATGTCATATTTAGTATAAATTGTACTTTACTAAAGCATTAAAAAGGTAAACAAATTATTTCTTTAATAAAAAATGTATTATGTTTTAAAAGGTATATGTTATCCTTACATATAAGGTATTTTTAATTAAAAAAGTACCTTTAGAATGATACAAATTTTTCTCAAAAAATACTTTGATAACAATAAAGGTCCCTTTTTAAAAAAAGGGTAGGCATTATAATAAATCCCCTATATTTCATTTTAAGGAATACCTTATGCAGAAACCGAAAACGAAAAATAAGGAAATAAAAAAGTACTTTTTAAGAAATTTTTTCACATAAAAAACCTTTTCAAAAATAGTTTTTATTTTTGACAATAAGCATTTTTCTAGAAAAAGTTGTTTTTTACGTAAATTATTTATTTTCAAAAAGTGGACATTGGAATATTAGATTTTGCCCTTTTTTAAAAAAGCTCTTAAGGAAAAGTTTATTTTAATTATAATTATTACAAAATAGATAACTTTTTAAAAATATCATTATCACTTTATTTAATTCTTAAGGTTGTGATTTTTGTTTTTCATCTGATTAATTTAAGCATTGTGTATCACAATTTCTAAAGGTGATTGCAAAAAATACAAAAATAATTTTTCGCGCAATCGAAATAAAACTAATTGAAGTCAGGCTTACAATGACTAATAACGTCTTCTGCTGTATGTTCATTCATACGTTTATTTAAACGCATTCTTTTAATTCAAAAATAATAATTGTGAAATTCTAAGGAAATATTTTTAACTTTGTTTAAAGTATTGTTTAATATAAATACAAAGGGTGTTTTTCTGGAGGTATAAAACTCTGCGAAAGTGTGAAACAAAACTGAATTTTCTAAATGGACATGAGATTCAGTTGAATCGAAATATACTATTCTGGAATTTGTAGCGAACCACCAACTCAACCTTTGGTTGTCACTGGTCTGCACACCTAGCGATACTTCGGTCTTACCTCAGGGATATAGGCGAGGGCTGTGATACTTTTAAGGGAGTTTTGCGTCACCAGAATTGTAAGATAGTAAATTGTGTGCAGGAGCGAATAAGATGAAATAAATAAGAAAGAATGCACGTTTCAAAAAGGAGAAGGCCACCAGTGTCAGTACAATTTCGTTTAAGTTGGTGAAGAAAAAGGTGTAGTTTTCCTCGAGGTCATTACACCCACCCTGCCTGCTGATGACCCGATGTTGAATGTCAGCCCAAAATTTATTGTTGTTGCCTAATAATTTAAACATGACTTTTAGCATATCACTTGCATAGTTCGTACGGACGTAGTGTAATTTGGTAAAATTTTGCATGATTTTTCGTGGCCATATATCGGCAATTATAGAGCTAACGTTATCTCCAAGTGGTCTTCACATTATCCCTTCCAAAAATAATCCAGCGGCGTTAAATCTAACGATCTTGAAGGGCAAATCACTGGATAGAAACTTGAACCTATGCGGTTATCACACATTTCTTATAACAATTGGACTGTAATACGAACTATACATCATGATTGTTTCATTGATGAATGCAAAAGTTATTACTCGTGACTCTATAGCGGCCATTATTGCTCGTGACATTATAACCAGGATCGTTTTTAAAGAATTACTGATCAGTGATTCCCCATTAAGCACACCAAACAGTTAGTTTTCTTGGAAAAATATTTATTTTTTTTGTTAAAGAGAAGTAGCACTTCAGGCAACAATGCCTATTTAGTCAAGTACAATGCTACATTCTTTAGAAAAGGAATGGAGAACAAATAAGACAGATGGTGAAAGTAGAAGGATAGTTACGGAAATTAACTGTCGTATAAGACAGGACAGTGACCACTGACCACGCCATCATCACTGAGCAGACCCATCGACAGCCAAGTTTTATTTTTAGTCAAAAAAACTAAGGTCTTTGTTGGAAATCGAACCCACAACCCCGAGTTTAATAAGCTAGAACACTACCTTCTAGCCTACAGGGGCACCTAATATACAAGATATCATCATCATCATTTGTTTATTGACACATTCATTCAAACAAAAGTGTGTTTCCCCGCTCATCAAAATTCACCTAGGAAAATCAGGAGCAAAAGCAATCATGTTTTGGGCCCAATCCACGTGATTTTGTAACATTATTTAGGCGTCAGTCTATTCATGTTGAAACCAACTACATTTAAATCAAATGGCCGCCACCAAAAATGTATTGACAAACTTAAAGTTATATAACGCTATAAAAAACACCTGCTAAATATAATAAATAAATACAGTTTCTATTTGCTTTAACTAAAAATTGCATTAAAAAATACAACACTGTCATTGCTAACAACCTTTAAAATTGAGTGACATTGTTGTTATCCAAAGGGTAACAATTTATGCAAACATAAATTAATAATTCAAAAGCAATTTGCGCATCAAATACGTTTTAATTTAATTGAATTGTTTACAAATTGTAAATTCATATTTAGAGAATGGAGAAAGGAGAGCTTTGAAATGCAGTAGTCATGCAATGATAAGTGCTAACAAACATGCACAAAACCAACGACACTATTGAATTGAATTTGTTAGCATCAAAGTGTTAGCAAGTAAATAGCGAGAAATACGTGATTGCCACAAAATTTAAATTTCTTTGCTTTGGGTGTTTTGGTAATAAAATTTTGTTGTATTTAGTGTTGGTAATATTTAAACATTTATTACGTCTTAGGGAGATATCTACTTTTGCTCTGCCAAAGTTATTGATTGCCATCTTAATTTAGTCTGAAAGTTTCATAAGATATTTATTTCTGAAAATTATCTTTAAGCAACTACTGTTTGTGTTGAAAATTTTCCTCATTACCGCATAAAATGCCAGATGGCACGACAATCTATGTACCTACATTAGATGGATACGACCCTAATAAAAGAACCACATAACCCACACTATTCATACTAACTGATATAATAATAACTCCCCAGTACTATCCAAAAACGCAGCTTAAAAATGATTTCGTCAATCGAAAGCACTTGCTGATTACATGGAAATAACAGACAGTAGCGAGGGTTTTTACTGGAAGGGAATGACAACAGTATATATAAAGGTGCTGAAAATAAATTACAATTTTTACATAAACAAATCGGTCTTAATTTTATATAGACTCAAAATATTTACGATTATGAATTAGGCACTTTCAAATAAAAAAGACATAATGAAAGTTACTTATAATTACCTGCATTCTTTATTTTTCACCATTGAATATTAATATTAAATATATTTCCCAATTGCCTCGCATAACCACAAGCTGTCATGTTTTATTGAACGTAACTTTCAATTCATATTCTAGCACACATCACATATTCTAAGGCATTTACAAAACCAGACACAAATTTCCAAGTGCACTGCATGTGTAGTAAAAACTGAATATAGGGTCGCTCTATTAGGGCCACTTAATATTGAGTATGTATAGGTGCCCCTGTAGGCTAGTAGTTAGTGTACTAGCTTACAAGACAAGGGTTGTGGGTTTGATTCCCTTTTTCACTACAAATAAAAATTGACTGTCGGTGGGCCAGCTCAGTGATGAGGGCTTGGTCACTGGTCACTGAGCTGTCTTATACGACAGTTAATTTCCTTCTACTTTCACCACCTGTCTCATCTCTTCTCTATCCCTTTCCTAAAGAATGTAGCACGGTACTGGACTAAATAGGCATTGTTGCCTGAAGTGCTACTTCTCTTTAAAAAACAAAAAAAAAAATATAGAAGCACTTGGGATTAAGACGCTCATAACCATTTATTATATTTACAGGAGACAACTAATTTTATTCCACTTGAACCCCAACCGGCTCCTATAAAAAATTGCTTTTACATTCCCAACTTTCATATTTATAGACAAAGTTATTGATTATATTGCAACACTTACACTTGAAGTTGCATAAAATACAAATTTTATTACAAGTATGTTATACTTCACGATACGTGGTATAATAATGTAATTATGGTTGTGTATCTATATAGAGAATATGAGTTTTTTTCAATTAATTTTGATGACTTTGGTGTGCTTGAGAGTTTGTTTATTTTCATATTGTTATCAAAAGGCAGCTAAATATGTTAAATTGTTATAGAAAACTTAATACATGGGAGTTAATAGACCACATTGTTTTCGTAACAAAAGAGCACAATAACTGCAGGTGTTAATGTGACGCCATAAAAGTTTCAATCTCTTACACGGTTAAGTCTAAAATATAAATTCTTAAAGTAAAATTTGTTAAAACATTTAGTTTGTGTATTAAAGGTTATTTATTAAAGAACTAAATAGTATAGAATCAAGAGGAGTCGTGTTGTATTAGCCCTAAGAAAAACAGTTTTAAGTTTGTTTTTCGAACATGTAACTTTTTTGGTCGCGAATCAATCAATCGTCAATTACTATTTTTTTATGTTTTTATCCTTACCTCCTTAGATTCTTGATAGATTTTTACTTATGCTGTTGAGTATACATTCCCTTTTGATCAGCGTAGACATCCAGACTACATGTATACTTAGTCCTTTACCAGACACTTTCCTCTCAAACTAGGATTGCACTATAATTTAGAGGTCCCTAAAACTACTCATTTTCCTCGATTGTCTAATTATTCGCCTTTTATAAAAATGATTCATCATATACAGCTTCCCAATAATATTTGTTTTAAGTTTCTTCTCAAGGCTTTTATGGGATTCGAACATATGATCTTCATCCCCCCTGGGGCCACATGATAGTCTTTTTGGAACCTACTATTCCATTTAGACTGGTGTCTTGCAGGGTAAGGGGAGCCCAGGCTCCTCAAAGGCTACTAGGAGTCACCTGGACAATCCACATATATCCACGGGAATCAGTACGCTCACAGAGTTCACTATTTGTCTCTTTAGACAATTAGCTGTTCTGTGACTGGTTATTGGCCCCTATATGGGAGTATCGTGGTGGTTGTGGTTTCGAGACCCTCGTGATAGTTTGTGGGTCGGATCATTCATAGTGAAAATGAATGCCGTCGTGTTCTTAATTATAGTAAGCCTCATGCGTTCTGGACCAGGAGTTGGAAAGTCTCCAACTCTTTAGCAAGGAGTGAAGGCTGCAGCCTACTTCGGGCTTTCGAAATTGCTACTAGGAGTGACCGGAGGATATACGTATTCGATGGCCTCCTAGGGCGTGAATGACGTTTGCAAATCATTCAAGTGATTTGACCACCATCTGATTATGACTACCTAGTCGGTGAAGATGTAAATCAATACTGGTTAATGTTTGTTAGTCAGTTATATTGTAGTGACTTTGTTGATAGAAACAGAGGATCATGAGCTCAAACCTCATCAAAGTTATGAGTATAAAGAAAGTTGTTTATTAAACCGCGGCAATGGATAAATTGACAAACAAGCGAATAACTAAAAAAAGAGAAGTTAAAAATTCATTCAGCGTTTGTAAAAAGTAGTTCGTCGCCAAATCGTCCGTGGTTATAGTCAAGGGTTAATGTCTGTTACCTGGCACCCAGGCGTACTGGTGACTTGCTGCTTTGTATGATGAGTGGTGATGACATGATGCAGGTGCTACCCTGAAAGCTGTGCATATAAGTAAACGGAATGGAAATAAATAACAGAATAGGGCTGTAGCTGAGTTAGTTAGGACATTATTCGTCGCCAGACTAGATCGTGAGTACATAGTTAAAAAAACTGCTTAATATTATAAAGCTTCACTCGAGTGTCCTTGAAAAAGCAAGAGGGAAATAAAATAAGTTTCTGTATCTGCAACTAAACAACCGCAGCACCGAAAGAAATTAATTCGTTTTAACAATGGAATTCTTGCCATTCGAAGTTTATCTATTGTGCATATTATTATTTGAGACTCCGCTGTAATGTAAAATGATTCAAAACAAAGGACAGTCATTATAGAAAAACAACTTGATATTGTTATAATTACTTTTCCAGATATAACTATAAAGCAACTAGAACTACTTAATTCTTTGCTTAACTAACTGTTCTTACAATTGTTCATTTTATTCAATTTCACTTCGTGCTTTGCGAATATGATGCAAATAATATTTTAAAAAATCACCATTTAACAATTATTTTTTGTTACATTCAACAAAAACTGCAACTATCGGTGATATAAAACGTCTAGATTATATTTTTTTAATAAATTTGGCAACCCCGATTTTTGAGGTAATCATTTTTGTAGAAAGTAATAACGCATCGTATTTTTCAACAAGAACTTTGTGTTTTAATTGTGCCAACACCAACAACTTGATGGTTTTGGCGTTTGGTTTTTGGACGTTTTTGTAGTAGATGCATAGGCAATTGTGACAAGGAACTTAATCTCGCACTAAAATCACATTGAAATAACTAAAAACAACTATGAAAATGGTGGTTTTGTTAAAGTTACATATCGTAAAATTTATGATGTTTTCGGAAAACATAATCGTCTTTCTGAGATCGCTATTAAGAATTTGGTCGTTACGAAATATGCAAACTCCAACGGGGGTTCGAGCGGGTTGTTCAACTGAAAACATCGTAGTCAAAAGCCACAATGTTGAAGCAGATCTAAATTTGTCAATTCGTCGACGTTATCCAAAACCACTGCATGGCGAATTTTGCCTAAGAATTTGACTTTGAAGCCTTAAAAGTTACAGCTGGTGTAGCAATTGAAGCCGTAGTTTAATTCTATTTCTTCAGGAATAACCGGCTGGTTTTTCTGAAAAAATCATTTTTTTGGACGAAGCCTATTTTCACTTCTCAGGATATGTCAAGAAACCAAATTGCCGCACTAGGCTTCTGAAGATCCTAGAGCGACTATTGAGAAGCCTTCGCATGTTCAACGTGTCACTGTATCCTGCGCTATGTGATTTGGAAGCGTGATGGGGCTATTTTTTGGTTGAAAATGCCGTAACGATGAATGGGTCAGGCTATCGCGAAATGCCAACAACTCAATTTTGGCCTCTTATTGTCAGTGTAAATAGCACTGACATTTGATTTCAGCAGGATGGTGCCATATGACACACAGCCAATGAAACGATGAATTTGTTGGAAACCAAATTTCTTAATCGCATAATTTCAATTAGCAGTTAAGTGGCCAGCCAGATCATATGATTTAACACCATTGGATTATTTTTTGGCGGCTACAGGGATTCAATCGGGTCGATTTTAGCCTTACAACTCAAAATCCGTGATGTGGTATAATTTTTCATTTTATAATTGTCTGGCTTTTTCTTTCGTAATACAATAAAAATTTGAATCATCTTTATTTAAATTTTTTAGTAATTAAAATTATAATTATTTTATTTAAATTTTTTATTTAATTTTGTTTTCGAAAATAAACTTCGTGTTGAAAAACTCTTTGGATTTCAAATTTTTAAGTAGTAATACATTGAATAAGATTATCTTACCAGTTTGTTCATAAAGAAAACGCGTTTTAATAAATTGCAAAATTTTTCGAAATTAAGTTCGAAATTTCAAACATGTTTCAAATCGCTATATATAATTCAAATATTATATAAAATATACTTTTCTTTGTCAATTTTATTTTTCTGCAGTTTTGGAACTACAGAAATGTTATCGAAATTTTTACTTAAGGTAAAAGATTAATTAAAAAAATGCATTTGAAACTTAATCTCAGTTGATCAAACATGACAACTCAATAGAAACGATTTTTATTACATTGAAAGTAAACTAAAGCAGAAGCAGCTAGAAAGAGAGTGAGATGAATAAGGACAAAAGCGAATATTTTGTGCCTTTTGTTATCAACCGCAAATGAGTATTTAAAAACAACGAAACCAACGAAATTTTAAAAATTTTGGTAAAATTAATTTAAAATGTTTTCTTTATATTTTTATAATTTAAAACTATAAATGCTCATAATAACCATTTTAGGTTAAACATTTATAATGTTGACTGCGAAAGACTGGAAAAAAATTTATCAATAAGTAATTTTAATTCGCCTTAAGTTCAACTATTTTGTTAATTAATTTTCATTTATGAACAAAGTTTACTATTTAAAATTTTGTTTTGTTAATTTTTTAAAAAAAACTATCAGTAGAAATAAAAAACGGTTAATTGACGATTCATAAAAACTCGAATAATCAACTTTTAATAAATCGTTACTTAAACGAAAGTACTTCTACTTAGCAGCGCATTTCCAGTCTAATTGTGACTGCAGACTGCATACAATTTTCAAACTGGTAACAAAATTTTAAACTTCACCGGCGATTTTAATTCAAAATTTTGAAGGCTGCTATTAGTGATTGGTGATAGTTTAAATCGATTTCTTATACACATTACCATTTTCATTTTTTATTTTAAAATTTCCATAATTCATTTATGTTTTATAAATTTTATCCTTGACCTTTTTAAAGTAAAGGGTGTTTTTTTAAGCCCGATAGAACTTGAAATTGTAAAAAATAACACAAAAAATTAAATTGTAATCAAAATTTCTTTTTTATTCGAAGGATCAATACGTGACATTAACATTTGAAAATGATTTCGGGCATATGGGCACCGCGGCTGTTCTTGACGAAGCGCATTCTGGACGTCCAATTTTGGGCCACTTTTTCGAGCACTGCTGGGCGTATGTCACGAATAACATGAACAATGCTGTCCTCCAAGGCGTCAATTGTTGCTGGTTTATCAGCATAAACCAGTGACTTCACGTAGCCCCACAGGAAATAGTCGAGTGGTGTCAAATCGCACGACCTTGGAGGCCAATTGACAGGTCCATTTCTCGAAATCAACTTATCGCCAAATTTTGATTTCGATAAGTCGATGGTTGCGTTCGCTGCATGGCACGTAGCGCCATCCTGTTGAAACCACATCTCGTCCGGATCAATGTCATCCATATTTTCAAACAAAAAATCATTGATCATGGTGCGGTAACGATCTCCATTGACCGTAACGCGAGCTCCGGCCTCATTTTTGAAGAAATAAGGTCCGATGATGCCACCAGCGTGAAAACCGCACCAAACGGTGCATTTTTCTGGATGTAATGGAGTCTGTAGGGTCTGTTGTGGATTGGTCTCACTCCATATGCAGCAATTTTGCTTATTAACAAACCCGTTAAGCCAAAAATGCGCCTCATCGCTGAACATAATTTTGCGATAAAACAACGGGTCAGTTGCCAACTGCTCTAGAGCCCAATTGGCGAAAGAACGACGCATATAATGGTCTCGTGGCTTCAGTTCCTGCACCAGCTGGATCTTATACGGTGTTGGCCGAGATCTTTGCGCAAAATTTTCAACGTAGTGGACGGACAGAGCCCCAATTCCTGCGACCGACGACGAATTGATAAATTTGGATCTTCTTCCACACTTTCGCTTACAGCGGCGATATTCTCTTCAGTACGCACATTCCTTCGACGTGTTGGTGTTATTGCATCCTCTAGAGAGTATGTGGTACGAAATATATCGACAGTTCGACGAATGGCTTGTTCAGATGCACGATTATGTACGCCATAAAAATGACGAAGTCGTCTATAAGTTGCGCGAATCGACGACTGATTTTCAAAGTAAATTTGGATAATTTCGTAGCGTTGTTCAAGCGAGAGTCTATTCTTGATGATTTGTCAGAGTATACTGAAAGAAATAAAAAAAAATGTTTCATCAAAATTTCATTTTTTTGTGTTACTTTTTACAATTTAAAGTTCTATCTAGCTTAAAAAAACACCTTTTATTATTCCTCTAGCAGTTAATTAATATTTAATAAGAAGAAGCATATTTTAATGGGGCAATTAAATATCAAACAATACCTGCAGGCCCAAAATAAGCGTCACTTTACACATGTACTTCATTATTATATTTGGAATAATTTTTATTACTACGAAATTTTATAGCCACCATAATTTATAACACTTGGGCATTTAGTGAAATTGCTGGCTGCCCGGCTGACTGTGTAGCACTTAATTTTTCTTTTGTTGGCCTCAGGAACTTACAGCAGTGGGGCATTTAATATCTGTCTACAGTTGCACGTCAATTGTGTTTGAGTGTGTGTGTAATTTTGAATAATTTGTAAGCCAAATATAATTATGTGTGCGTGTGTGTGTATGTGTATGGATAAATGGTGCCCTTATCTCCATTAATCAGTTTAATATGAAATCCTGTTTTAATTTGTTTTTGTTTATTGCAAGATTTAATGGCTTTTTTGTGTGTCTCGTTGTTGGCTTTGCGGAAACGTGCTTTAGGTAAAATTATGCTTTTTCGCTCTGCTTTTTATTATATTCTCTTTTAATATTCCTTCATCGATTATTGCTATTTTTCAGGATTTTGCTGTTTATAAACTAATTTTATCTTCTTTTGTTTATTTCCGTTTGTTTACCAATTTCTATATTTTTTTCCTCTTTAAATTATTAAATATTTTGCAGGTGTGTTATCTTTTTAGCATATTTAGTTACCCACATCTTTATTTTTGTTTTTAAATTGTCTATAAATATAGAGAAGACAATAAAAACAAAATTTATTACATAATTTATATTGTGTGAGGATTTAAGGAAGTTCAAAATATGTTTGTGTGTTCATCAATTTATGTAGGGTGTCTGCAGGGAAGGTATTCTACTTTGTCTTTTTATAATTTTTGATTAAACGAAAGAGAATGGCTCTTATATTGATAAATGTTTTATTTATTGTCGGCAATTAATATATAACACAATATCAGATAAATGCCCGCCTCTGTTAGCTTCACAAGTGCGAGCCCTTTTGAGCACATTTTTCATTAATTCCAGCAGGTATATTTTGTTTGAGTTGCTTAAGCGTTTCTGGTTTGTTTGCATAAGCCGTGCTTTTCAGATATCCCCACAAAAAAAAGTCCGGAGCAGTTAATTCAGGCGATTGGTCTCCAATCAATATCACCATTTCTTGAAATAAATTGTTGGGGCAAGAGGTCTCCTACTAATTTCATTGTTATCCTGGCTGTATGCCATGTCGTACAGTCTTATTGATACCACATATTAATCAAGCCCAAATCATGAAGTTGTGGCATTAAACATTTTTCAATCATATCACGATATCACTCCTCATTCACAGTTACCGTTACGCCGTGTTCATTATCAAAGAAGTAAGTTCCAATTATTCCCCTCTTGAACAAATTGCTCACCAGACTGTCGCTTTTAATGGATGCAAAGGTGACTGTTGAATAATTTGAGGGTTACACAATCCGCAGAACCGACTCTTCTGTTTATACATATATTCATTCAAATAAAAATGTGCGTCTTTGGGGCGTGGATGGATGCTTCTTTCTACACCCAGTAAGACCACCATCAGGTTATGGCCATATGGCTCGATACTGATGTAAATTTTATCACATTTACGTTCACCTGTTTTAGTCATCCTTTTTCTATTTTTTAGCTCTTAAAATTGGTTTCTTTTAACCTCTTTTCCGTTTATAATCATGTATTTTAAATAAGTAAAGGGTGTTTTTATAGAGGTAAAAAAATTTAAGTTGGCAATGCTTCTTTAACAGGCGGTAATTTCTTCAGCTGCCAAACAATTTATGTTTAGTTTGCTTTTTGGCATTTCAACATGAAAAGACTGTCGCCAGAACAACGATTTAAAATTGTGCAATTTGCGTCTCAAACCAGATTGCCGTTAGACACGATTTTCATTAGCCAATTTTGCTTCAGTTCATCCATCATTCCATCAACAAAATTGCGGTTTTTGGAATGATGACAATCCTCAAGTGTTCGTACGTGGTCAGTTTAAGGGCAGCACCGTCCCGTTTTGCCTTAATCTGACATTTGTCTTACCACTGGGTGAAGAAAAACACACAGCCGCGCGCTAAAATGCATACACGTACTTGTTGTAAATTTTGAGTGCACGATAGCAGGGCCATGCCCCCACTCCTTACTAAATAGTTGGAGGTCTTCCTACTCCTTGCCCTTTTGCATGCACACGCTAGGACATGAAACCTGCGTTAGCAACTCTTCGGAAGGTTTTTTCCAAGCAACCAATATGAACAAATGGTCACCATGCAACTCCCTGAGGAGCCTCATCATTAAGCGGAATAGGATCTGCGGGCAACTAATTCTGGTGTTACCAGTATATATGTATAAGGTCACTGGTTGTGCTTCTAGAGTCTTATGTGTCTTCCAAGTTGGGACTTCTGCTAGACCAGGATACTGATGCCTCCTTTTACTCCCGAAAACACACCTCAAGATGGTAAAAAGAATCATCAATAGTGCGTGCTCCGGGCAGAGCTCTAGTGTATGCGTGATAAGATTTACATCTGTACTTAGCTGTGTAAGCCATAACCAGACGGTGGATCATACCACTGTGGATGAAATATAGCTTCATCCTCGCCCTAGGAAGCCTTCAGATACGTATATCCTCCAGTCACTCCTAATTGCAATTTTAAGAGCTCAGAGCTGGCCGCACCCCTCTCTCATTGCTGAGAGTTGGAGACTATCACACGCCTGGTCCAAAACGCATGAAGCTTAGTAAAATTTAAGAACACAACCGCAATCGTGCTCACTGGACCTGGACCATTCATTGTGTTCAGTGTGAATGATCCGATCCACACAACTCGAATGAGGGCATCGAAACCACAACCACCACGATACTGTCGAAGAGCCAACCACAATAATCAGCCAGAGAATAGCTAAAAGGCTAAACAGACATAAAGCTGAACTCTATGGCTTTTGTAGTTCCCGTGGAAACTAAGTGGAATTGTCCAGTTGGCTCCTGCTAGCCTTGAAGGATACTGGATTCCCTTTGACACATGTAATGGCGGTGAGATTCCATCAAAACATATTAATTTTCACTCGGGGGTGTGGAACCCCAAGTGTATGATGAGACACTACTACTTGCAGAAAAACCAAGATTGTTTTTCTTTAAAAAGGATGGTGGTTAGAACGTTAGAGTCAATGGTGAGGGCTAAATATGATGACTGACTTTTTTGTAGGCAGCTATAGTTCCCAGACGAGGTAGATGTCGCACAGCTCATGCCACAATTGGTTAATTAAAATAAACGCTCGTAATCCCATAGTTGTACATTCCAGATCTGTTAACTCATATCTGTTAAATAAAATCTGTTAATTCACCTCCAAACTCGTGTAATTTAAAGCTGCTTGACTATTTGCTATGGGAATATGTGAAGTGGCTAGTTTAAGCCAATAAGCCCACAAAGATTTACTGCTGAAAGACAAACTTTCCCCGAATTATTGCAGATATAGGGTCACAAATAAGGGAAAAATTCATCAAAAATTGGACTTCGTCAGAGCCAACAGGGACGGTCATATGCCAGATCTCCAAACTATAAAGCCGGATGTCAATCATTGAATAAAGTAAATTTCATGTTAACTTAAAAAATTCATATTTGCATTATTTCATTCATCTTTCAAATATATATACCTCTATAAAAAATATCGTATATAATTAGTATGGCTTGCAGGCCCAAGATTTTGCTTGTCAGTAGCGTAGTGTTATTCATATTTCTTATTTTTAACAATTCTACTTGTTTGTATGCCAGTTCGTTTTCCCTTCAACTAATTCCTTAAGTATGCTTTTGAAATGTTTATATAGTGGGCTCGCTGATTGTTCCTAATGATACGGCATCGTTTTTCTTATATTCTCTAGTTATTTTAAAAAATACTCACTCCCTTTATTATTAATATTTAATGCACCGAATTTTCCATTTATTTCGTTTAGTAAAGGAACATAATTTTCAGGGTGTCCTGAATTCGATTTGTAGGTAACGATTTTGTTTTAACGAAAGACAAATTCTGATTCTCTCAGTTAAGTTTTAAGTCAATGCCATATGCTTCTTATATTAATTTGCTTAACACGTATTGGTTTTGCTTTGTACAAAGAAAAATTTGTTATTAAAAGGTCTAACAATTTTCTTATCACATACACTTACAGTAGGTCCTTATCAAAGATTTCTATCTGTTATTTATATGTTTTTAAATTTATGAGTATTTATGTATGCTAGTGCTATTGCTGTCTATAAAAATATTAAAAAATTAGATTTATCTCTTACCTAACCAACAAAAATAAAGAAACGCAAATAAAATATTTAATTTATATAAATTATAAAAGATAGAAAGAAGTAAAACAAAACTTGAGTTGCTTACGTTTTTGAAATGTATACAGGTTTCTTTACTTTACACATGCAATGTAATTTGCAAACAAAAATTTTTATTTACAAGATTTTATGTAAATATATATAGAAATTGAGTGGTCTCGTTTTGCTTCAATAGATTTAATACATTGTAATAACTTTTGCATTTTTCTAATGGTGATTTCTATTTATTCATGCTTCCGTTTCCTGTTTGTATAAATATATTTTTAGGCTTATATTTATTACTTTCGTTATTTTCATATTTTTCTTTTTTTTGGTTTTTTTGAGATATTTTCTAAACATCATTAATCTTATTTATGCTATTAACGGCTATTATATTATTAAATAACCAAATATATGCTAAAGAAAAATACGTGGGTGTATTACAGTTGTTACAATATCAAATGTCAAACATTTAGCAACTTCTAATTTTTCATTTTCTAAGTATAAATATATATCATTTCTAGTAGCATTATATTTTGCTTTCTTGTTTTCTTTTAATAGAATTGTTGAATTTTGATAAATAGTCTTTAGTATTTATAATATGCATACACGAACCTAAATATATCTTAACAAATTAAATTGTAGAAACAAGAACACATTATATGCTTGTAGTTAATTAAGATAAATTATAAAAATATATGTTTAAAGGTTTATGATATAAAATATTTTCTTGAACCGAAAGAAAAGAAATAGTGTCATAAATCTATTGTCTCTAATATCAAGGAATTATTATACAAAAATAGTCACTTAAGAGTTGCAATGAAAAATAGATTCTTCCTCAAAGA
Source organism: Trichopoda pennipes (assembly GCA_030448955.1). Taxonomy (NCBI): domain Eukaryota; kingdom Metazoa; phylum Arthropoda; class Insecta; order Diptera; family Tachinidae; genus Trichopoda; species Trichopoda pennipes. The sequence goes on from JASKUP010000266.1 coordinate 19,172, forward strand.
AATAAACAGGTGCCCCTGTAGGCTACCAGGTAGTATACTAGCTTGTCAGTATGGGGGTTGTGGGTTCGGTTCCCAACGAAGACCTTGATTTTTTTTACTACAAAATAAAAATTGACTGTCGGTGGGGCTGCTCGGCGATGAAGGCATAGTCACTGGTCGCTGTGCTGTCTCTTAGACGGCAGTTAATTTCCGACTATCCTTCCATTTTCACCTTCTGTTTCATCCCTTCTCTATCCCGTTCCTAAAAAATGTAGCACGGTACTTGACTAAATTGGTATTGTTGCCTGAAGTGCTATTACTCTTTAAAAAAAAAATAATAATTACACATTTTCAAAACTAAGAGCTACATTTTTTGTAGCGGGTATTTTTAAAAAGCTATGCGTGAAAAGATTTACGTCGGTACCTAGCGTGTGTATGACATAAATCGACGATGGTCAAATCACTGGGACGATATGATGCGTGCGCCGCGTCCTAGAAATCCAAAGACTAATTTTTAGCAGCCGGATTTTCCTAGTCGCAGGAGGTTTCGAAGTAGGGCCTCCAACCTCTACTCCTTGCTGAAGAGTTGGGACTATCTAACTCGTGCTCCAGAACACATGACAAGCATGCTCCCTATATCCGGATCATTTACCCAATGTTCTCAGTAAAGATGAGATGATCCTGGCCCCTTAATCAAAACTACAACCACCACGATAGTCCTGAAGGGACTACCTCAATAATCAAACAAAGAACAGCCAAAAAGCTAAAAAACCAATTGGCTAAACTCTGGGGGCTTACTGATTCCTGTGGAAATAAAGTGGAGCTTCCTTCACTTCCTTCCAGCCTTCAGGGGACTAAGTTCCAGTTTTTCCCCCATTGACACATGTAATGATGGTGGATTTCCATCAAAACAAATCAATGTTCTGCCGGGGGGGTTTATAAAGGTATAGAATTTTAAAATAGAATAAAACAAAAAATAATTTGTTTAAATTGACAAAATTTACGGTATTCGAGATATAATCTCCTGTTTGGCCGCCACAGCTGCCACGGATGTACTGTAACCTGGATATCCAATTTTAGAATTGTCAAATGATTAAATATTTCGGGCTTATCGCCGAGACTAGCCACTTCAAATATTCCACTACAAAATATTTTAGTGGCGTTAAATCACTTTTTCTTAGAGTCCATTTCTTGGGTTCGAAACGTTAAACTATACAACTACTAGTCAGCTTCTGCACATCATGCTCGTTTAATTGACGAACGAAAACATCATGTGGCATTCTGGCCAGCATCGTTTTAAAAGAAGTAGGGACTAGTAAACCAACACCCCACAATCAGTTTGGTAGGATGTTTCGGGGTCCAAATATATACTTGAGGATTTTCATTACTCAAAATGAGGCAGTTTTGTTTATTTGGATATCAATTTGTTATTTTGGATATCATTTATGAAAATCGGGATCAACTGTCATCTTGTTTTGGTCCCAATATACTCAACCTCTATTGACATCAGCAATATTATTCTATTGACATCAGTTTATGCATGTTGAAATGTCAAACCAAACTAGTCATAAATTATTTGAAGACTGATAAAATTCCATCTACTAAAAAAGTATTGTGGACTTAAAGAATGATTATTTACTATTATTTACAATTATCTATTAAGTTTTTAAGAAATAGCGCGATCAAGTAAAAGTTTAAAATTAAAAAAGCTGGAACTAAAGTGCCGTTTTGCAACTCATGATATCATTGTCACTCATTTGTTGGCATTACTTCGTAATATAGGGTGCGCCATCTAACGTTTTTTTTACAACTAGTGTTTATTTCGTGAATGGTAACACTTAGCTTATGTTTGATTTGACAGATAATTAGTTTTATCCTTCCGCTGAATGAATATGGTTGTGTATACGCTTGAACAATGCTTCGCTAAGTGGGCCTGCGATCGACTTACAGAAGCTGCCGATTTTGCAAAAAAAAAATTCTTTTCAGATGAAGCTCATTAATCTTGGCGGGTATGTAAACGCAAAGTCATTGCATTTGGGGCACAGAAAACCCGCACGTATAGATTGAAAAGCCGACGCACCCAAAACGAGTCGCTGTTTGGTGCAGATTTTAGTCCATAGGCATAATTGGACAATTTTTCAAGAGTGACCGTTACAGTCAATGGCGATCGTTATTGGGCCATGTTGAAAGAATTTTTGTTCACAAAAATTGAAGAGGAGGATATTGGCAACATTTGGTTTCAACAGGACGGCGCTACGTGCCACACAGCCAAATTTTGTTTATAGCATTTAAAAACAAAAAAAAAGTTATTTAGTGGACCCTATATATTAACTGTCTATAACTGAAAGAGCTTTGTCGTGCTTGAAACAATTTATTTTATAATGTCGCGGAAAAGCAATATCAAGAAAACTAAAATTTTCTTGTAATTTATATGATTACAAAAAAGTGTTATTTCATATTTTAGAATTATCGCTTAAAAATAACTCGATAGTTAAAAGTTTGAATTTTCATGGTGAAGAAATGAGTACCCTGGTTAAAACACAAATTACTATGCAGCAAGAAGATCATCAGTCCGTATTGAAATGTATCAAATTTTTTAAACTTGATATATATTCTATGAATTTCTTTTCACTCTTATATTAATTACAGAAGTGCCACCTCAACATATTATCTTAAATAATAATATATTATTGTTAAAAATACTATATTGCTATAAAGTTGAATTGAATGCAGATTTAAAAATTTTTTTTTAATTTAAACAAATCATGTTGCAGGTTTCGTGAAAGTTTAGATATTATATTCTAAGGAAAATTTGTTTATCGTGAGTAAGGTATGGTTAGAAACAATTATAATTCCTTCATGGCAACCATATATTGTTGCGGTGAACATAAAACCATGTTTTTACATTGGTCTTGTAGATTCAATTCAGAATAATTAATCATTCACCGACATTATGCCGTACTAACAGCCACTCTATAAAAGAAATTGCATTGAAGATATCCACCATAGAAATATTCGTATATAAATATTTAGCGGACTTTACATGACGTCTCTGCTTCTTGTTGATAATTTATTCGCCTGGGTAATGCTCTACCACAGTACAGTAAAATAGCCATAAGTTATGAATCTATAGGCTGTTTATTTAAAGCGCTAAAATAACTCGCAACAGTTTTCTTTTAAGAGTCTTGAATGTGCTCTGGGTTAGAAATTAGTTTCCTAATACTGTTCGCCTAGGTTTTGGACGTATATTTCACCATGTGAAAAAGTAACAAATTTATTTTTCTCTTATTCAAATTCTTAACAAGCTTTAAGAATGACCTCGTATATTTTAAACTACAAACTAGTTTATAAATAAAACATAAGTAAAACCCTAGACAAAGGAACTTTCAAAAATCACAATTATTAATCTTTATAACAAAAGATATGTTAAGCAAATTTGTCTGCATTAGTTTACATACGCATGTTTATATTTAAGTTGATTTATATTTGCTCATACCTTTACATGTATATAAAAATATGAGCATGGTTTTATATGTAAATAAATGTAAAATTATTTGTAATAATCATACTTATCATTGTGACATTTACTTTATTCATATTTGTTTTATCTTCTATATAAATATTTACAATTTTACACACATCTCTTTCAAAATATACTTATGTCTGTCTGTTCTTAACATATATTCATTTCAAAAGATATATACTTTTTAAAAACATACACACGCACACACATAATGTTCTCATCAAAAATAACGTAAAATCTTGTTAAAAGGATTTATATTTATTTTTAAGAGATCAAATAATAACAAAAAAAAATATATTTATTTACATAATTACACATATAAATATAAATTTACACTGATGTATTTTTACATATATACAATCATTTATATTATCCTTGTAGAGAAGATGCCAATTTAGAGTTAGAAAAAGTCCTTGATACCTTCCAATGAAAAATATCGCAGCTTTACGGAGAAAATTGAATTGTTATTTCTAATAACTTATGAAGTCGTTATATTTTTTCGAATATATTTCGTCGAATATATTTTTTGGCAATTTCTTTGGCTGTAGAATTTTTTGATTTTTCTTTACAATAAAAAAATTGTGTAAATTTGGGAACTACAACTATAACGTTTATAGTGATTTTACCAATAAAACGACACAGGTTAACGAAGCTATTAAATATTTAAGTGATTTAAGTATTTTCTTGCAAACCTTATCCAATATAAGTTATCATCGTCTTATTTACCTTCTTTTAATACAATGTATATTAATAATAAGAGTTGCCAGCTCATGCTATTTGCAATAAAATATCGGGGTTTCCAAAAAGAATTGTGACAACATCAACAACATGATAATTCTGACATTTCGTTTTTAGATGTATTCCTAGTAGATGCATTGGCAATTGTTACAATGAGTGAAGTTGTCACAAGAAAATCGCATAAAAACATTTAAATTCCACTATGAAAATAGTGGTTCTGTTAAAGTTATATCCCGTAAAATTTGTGAAATTTTCGAACAACATAATCATCCTTCTGAGACCGCTATTAAGAATTTGGTCGTTAAATTTGAGTCGATACAAAATGTGCAAGCAACAGCACGTATTAGACGGCAATGTTTCACAATGTTTCACAGCAGTAAGCCGCAGCTTTTAAGTAGATACAAGTTCTTCAATTTTTCGACGTTCTCAATAACTGGGAATGAAGTTGAAGTCCAGCACCATTACATATCGAATTAGGCGTAAAGATTTGATTTTAAAGCTTTAAAAGTTTCAACTGGTTAATAAATAGAATTCAACCGACCACTCACATCGCCCTACATTCGCTCAATTCATTCAAGAACAAACGACTGGATTTTCTGAAAAAATTATTTTTTCAAATAAAGCGCATTTTCACTTGTGAGGTTATGTCAACAAGCAAAGTTGCCGCATTTGGGCTTCTGAAAATCCTAGAGCGATTATTGAAAAGCCTTTACATGCTCAACGTGTCACTGTATGGTGCGCTAAGTGAATTGGATGCATGATTGGGTTGTTTTTTTCGAAGATGAGGCTGGAAATGCAGTAACAGTCAATGGAGCACGCTATCGCGGAATGCTAACAATTCAATTTTGGCCTATTATTGACGACATGGATATAACTGACATATGGTTTCAACAGGACAGTGTCACATGTCACACAGCCAATGAAATGATAAATTTTTATTGCAAACAAAACTTCCCTAAACTTAAAAACTTTTTTAAGTGGCCAGCCAGGTCGTGTGATTTAACACCGGATTATTTTTTGTGGAGCTATGTTAAGGACAACGTCTATATGGAGCCAATCGAATCGATTTCTGTTTTAAAACTCAAAATCCGTGATGTGATTAACTGAATAGGATTGTCGTTTTACCAAAAAGCGATTAAAAACTTTGATGAAGAAATCGACATCTGTCGGCGTGGTCTTGGTCGTAGTGGATATTTGTCAGATATCAGTTTTCATTCATAATTTCCGCACTTTTCTCTTCATAATACAATAAAAATCAATACCAGCTTAATCTTAATTTTTTGTTTTACTTTTTTTTAACAAGCTTCTTTTCGAAAAGCCCGACATTTTATTTCACTAATTTTACTAATTTGGCGCCTAAGTTGGTTTTAATTAATGCTTACACTTTTATGTATTTATACGTACTTAGGTGTATTTTTTCTTTGTCATGTTAGATATATTAAATTAAATTTAATATATCCAAAGTGCTATAACCAGCTGTTCTTTTGAAACAATGTTTTTCATATCATTTTTGTAACAAAACTTTTTACAAAAATAATTCAAAGTATAAAATAATAATTTTGTATGAAAAATTTTCATAACTCGATATTATTATTTATTTTTCGATAAGAAAAAGTTTTATATGTCAATTTTCTAAATTAATTCATTCAGTCATAAATTCTTTATAAAATAGAATTTATTAGGGATAATTTTTCTATTAAAAACATTTAAAAAAACCACCGTTTTTTTCTCTTTTCCTCCTTCAACTATGAAATATTATACTTTTGCTATTTTAGGAACATTTTTTTCGTACGCAGTTATACTTGATTAGTTTCCCAAATTATTTATTTATTTATTCACAGAATATAGCTATCTGTCAGAAGAAGAGTCTACAATGATTTTAAGTGACAGTTCGTGCAATCAAATACACTGAGAACTTGCTCAGTATCCTAAATGTTTTCAAATTCATTCTAAAATTTATGTTATGTACACGTGTAGTATAATTAAGTTAGAAATAGCATGGCCTATAAAACAATCAAAAAGAATAAATTGGTCGAACAATTTGCAATTTGCAAAAAAATATAAAGTTTTTATTGTAATAAAGAAACATACATAAATTATTTTTGTAATGAAATTTAAAATTTATTAGGGAAAACATCTTTCCTAAGTAAATAATTAATTATAATAACCCTTTTTTGTTTTTTATGGTACTTACCTTGAAATATTCTGCCTGTCTCTCATTCACTCTCTAGCTCTTTCTATCTCTCTCTCTCTCTCTCTCTGTCTTTTTCTGTCCTTCCATATGCTTTTATAAATAGTATATCCTTCAAGGAACACCCAATTATCATTAAAGTTTATCCGTAACCATTCAGTTCAGACATTTTATCATCAACCTTAACAACATTCAATTTTGGCATAATTTAATTTAGATACAAACATAAAGAAAAAACTTAAACATTTATTTTTTGTTAACTGCTTTAAATATTCAGATTTCTTTTCCCAGTTTTATCTTGAATTTTAAAAATTTATTTAAATCTTTTTTTCTTCAACAACATTGAATACTTTTAGGCGCAAAATTGCTGTTTGTTGTCTGTTCAGCAAGAAATTTCATTATTTATTTAAACATTCTTAACAATCAGAAAGTAAATGCCATTGATATTGATAGCATTCCTCATTATCGTTATTTTTATTATAATAATCTAAATCATCAATGTTATCGTCAGCAGCCGAATCATCAAAATCAATTTTTTGACCTTAAAAAGAAAAAACAGAATACAGAAAACAAACAACACGAAAAAAAAAACATTTTTAGAACATAAAATGGAGAAGAAAGATAATAAAATATAGAACAAAAATTGTTTTGATGATTAGAAACTAAAACTGATAGAATATTTTTTTACCTTTTTTATGAGCACATGCTGGGAGGAAAGTATGCGAGTTAATAATGTATTGAAATATAATACAGGCCGTAGAATAAACTATAATTCTATTATAAAATATTGAATCTAGTAATACAGTCAAACAGTGAGATTAATTGATATAGTGAAATTAAATAAAGAAAAAAAATCTATTTTGATGTCAGCTATCGCCAAAATATCACTGCTATTCCTACAAATTTTAAGATTTAAAAAAATAATTATTTTACCTAGAATTAAGACTTCTAAATATTAAATTTCATTAAATTTTTAAAAAACCGTCCCATTTTAAATATTCGGGGTTGTCATAGAATCCAATGTTATCGGAATTGGATTTAAAACCGACAAAAAAATCGCTTTGGTGTCATAGAATCCAATGTTATCGGTTTTATGTTCGAATTGATTTTAATGTCGGTTTTAGGTGTCACAAAAACCAATGTTATTGGTTTTTTACTGGAAATAAAACAAGCAGCTGATTGCTGGCAGAATTATACTGCGGAATTTTTATTTTAATTATATCAATTTGATTTTTTGAAAAAAATGTAAGTAAATTTTATTATTTTTTGTAAAAAATATTTAAACCTTAATAATTTAATGGAAAATAGGGGTAAACATAAAAATAGAACGCAAAACTCCATCATCATAGAGTTTATGGAGAAATATCCAGATTTGGCAAAAGGCTTCACAAAACGTAATAAACCAACTGCTGATTCCCTTTGGCAAGAGTTGGCTGAATCACTAAATAGTGCCGGTCCTCCGCAAAAAGATATGTGTGGCTGGAAAAAGGTATGCATATATGTACTCATAATGACATCACTCAAGACTGAAGATATAGTGCTTCTTGCTAAACTTATGCTAGAGTCTTTTCCAATAGATCGTTGATAGGATCCTTCAGCTAAAAATCGTAACGCAGCTGCTAACTGCAGCACTGGTGGAATTTTGGATTGTGAAAGATGCCCTTCAATAGTTGAAGGTATCTCAAGAAAAGTCTGTTTATTTAAACGGTAATAGGCTTGGAATCTGCAAAGCACCTTCAAATATATGTATATGTATGCTACGGTATCAATATTTACTTACGCGTTCTCCGGAACTTCAAATGGATTACTGCAATCCCTTAAAAATTTCCTTGTCACCTTCTATAAATTGTCTTCTTCCAATAATAAAAATGCTACAACTGCGGAGGTCATTTTTGATTATTTTCTAGTGTAACTTATTTTATCTTTTTTTTAGGTCTTTATTTTATCTTTTATTTAAATAAAGCACACTTTTTCAACAATATTTAAGAAGAAATACCACAATTTATATAATTTTCCAACAAAAAATTACATTAAAAGTGTAAACAAATCTACAAATACGCAAAACATCTGATTCGAATATTGGTTTTATATTTATTCGAAAAAGACAAAACCAACACCTTTTCATGACACCAATTGAAACTAATATTGGATTTCAATTCCAATAAAAAGCAAAACCGTCTCGGATTCCATGACAACCCCGATTAAGAAAAATAATAAATAAATAAATTTATTTATTTTTTATTAAAGATTATTTATTAAATACCAAATAAATATTTACAAATATTTTTATACATTTTTTAAAGAAAACAGAAAATATTAGACACCAGCAACACTATAGTGCAGCATTATCTGCCTGGTGTTTCAACAACAAATTTAAAGCTTTAGAATGCGGCGAAATACCTCTTAATCGAAATCCTTTAAATTGCTTAGATGAAGTCCACACACAACTCAACCCCTATTTTGCAATATAATTTTGTTTATTCTTTCATACCTTTTTTTGGCGATATACATTCTTTGTCAGTTTATTACAAAGAATTAGACACTGATCCAAAAACTTACCTAAATACGATAAAATGAAATATAATTCTATAGGGAATTGGGAAATTACCTTATTAGGCATTAAACACATCGAGCACAGCAGGCTACACTAACACACGACTACAAATGCTGGTGGCTACCAATGTCGCCGTGTAGTCAGGTACTTAATTATTTTGAAAGCAGCAGTTACATTTCAAGCAGCTGTTCTGTAATTTTGACGTTTGGAATAATAATAAAATTGTTTTTCGTTAGTATTTTTATTAGAAAAATGAATAAAGAAAATATCATAAATTTTGTGCAAACTACAAACAACAGCCTCAGTCTATGAATTGACAAATAATTTGCATTCAATAAACAACCGAATATGGTGGGTCCGACCAGCGAATATACTTAAATCTAACTGAAGAAGGTTTTTATCAAACATGTGTACGGCAGATAAAAGAAAAGATGAGAAACATTTTTTCAAAGCGACTCGAATGTCTGTACCCAGCCAACAACCTGCCGTGCTGTCGTCAAAATAATCATTCTCATATACAAATGTGTAATTTATTTTTGACATATTGTAGCCCGTAGCATGTTGGCATCTTTGTGTAATAGCCTTTATACGAGTATCCGCCTGTTAACAACAGTTGTTAAGAATTCATAGGACTGACAGGTCATTAGCGTTTTTTTTAAACACAACATGTTTTCAATATTCCTTGATAACGGTTAACGAAGTTAACCGGAATATTGGAGAATATAAGGAAGCAAATAATTTTATTATTATTGTTTTTCACTTTTAACAATTGAAAAGACCTTAAGCCGGACTAAATATCTCAACTAAAAATATATATTTTGTAAAATAGAGGAGAAACATGAGTCCCTAGGATAACCAGCAGGAACCTATGTTCAAGTAGAGTGTCGGTGACCAATATTCACTTGAAATAGGCTATTCAAGAAAGCTTTGAACTAGTTGAGTTAGACGAACTGCTAAATTATAATCTATACCCCATTGCACCATAGAGACTCAAGCGCAGCTTTTATGTCTAAAAGTACTTTTCCAGTAAAAAATCGAATACCCAAATTTGATGTTAACAAGTTTCTTATCCAAACGAGTGATTTTATGCTGCTTGCGAAAACCAAAATGTTGACTACTATATTGTAACCGATTGTTTAGTGTGACAATCACATAAGTACTATGGCAAGCAGCCTGAAATGCGGACACATTTGTGTGTGTAGATAAGAAGTGTCAAATTAGGAAAAATGTGGTGACCAAATAAATAAACGTGATGTTTTCACCTCACGTACACCATGCATATTTGTCAAGTGGCAATTTATTAAGGCATTATTATTGATGTTGCTTTATTTAAGGTTCCACACAGATTAGTGTGTTTCATGTTGCACTTGAAATATTTCAAATAACCGTGAGTTTTTCCACATACATATTTAAACTCTTAAGGTATGTTTAATGCTAAAATGTAAATAATTTAAAATTGCTTACAGTTTTATAATTTTACTCAACATTTTCTGTTAGCCTAATAGTTTAAATATTAATGTACGTAGTTACTTATATCTAAGCCAAGAAATAACATACTGAGTGCAATCGAAATCTAGAAATTTCTTATGGCGCTAACATATAAGGCATAGAAATAAAGGAACAAAAAACATTCAATAAACAAATGCGGAGCCTCAAATGCGGAGCTCTAAACTAAATAGTGAAATACATTTTTGTGTTATTAGATTGATATCAACAACATCGAAGTTTCCAAAAAGGTTATATATTATTAAAGAAATATAATAATAAAAATTTCAAAATTACCTTTGTGGAAGAAATATTGATAACAATTAAATAAAATTAAATTCAAATTTAATTTTATTTAATTAAAATTTATTTTTATTATCTAAGAAAGCACATCTTTATGATATAAGAAGCTTAAATAATATACAAACATTTTAATAATTTTAAATTTTTTTATGGTCATTATTAAGATATTGATATTGAAAATAAATCTATTTCTGATGGCTTATAACTGAAGTATTGACGAATTTTATTTTTAATTAAGAAGTTTGTGGAAAAACCACTAAAACTATACTTAAAAATATTTGAATTATTTTTGAAGGTTTTTATTGTATTAATGTGTATGGCTAAAAATTATTTAAAAAATAAAAAGTTTTCTGTTTTATATTATTCCCCAAATAAAATCTCTCTTAATGAGTCAATGATTAAAATTTTACGAGACTAAAGTGTCCGCCATCTAACGTTTTTTTTTCAACTAGTGCTTATTTCTTGACAGCTAATTAGTTTTACCCTTCCGCTGAACGAATATGGTTGTGTATACGATTGAACAATGCTGGGAAATATTGCAACATTACTTTGAAAATCATGGTAATGTTGCAGAATGTGTGCGAAAATTGCGTACGGATTTTAGAAGAAGGGAACCACCGTCAGCTCCGTATGTTCGTTATCTTGTGAAGAAAGTGAAAGAAACTGGCATCCCATCGATAAACCAAAGCGTGAAAATCTCAAAACAGTGCGTACACCCGAGAATATTGCTGCTGTGGCAGAAAGTGTGCGTGAAGTGCCATCAACATAAATTCACCGTCGTTCTCAACATTTCAGAGACATCATCATTGAGACGAATTTTGCATAAAAATCTCGGTATGACGCCATACAAAATCTAATTGGTTTAGGAGTTGAGGCCAATTGACCATCCAATGCGTTTCTGCTTCGCTTAGTGGGCATGCGATCGACTTAGAGGAGATGCCGATTTTGCAAAAAAAAAAAAAATCATCTTTTCAGATGAAGCTCATTTTGATCTTGGCGGGTATGTAAACAAACAAAATTGTCGCATTTGGGGCACAGAAAATCCGCACGCATACGATGAAAAGCCGACGCACCCAAAACGAGTCACTGTTTGGTGCGGAATTTGGTCCAGTAGCATAATTGAGCAATTTTTCTTCAAAAATGAGCAAGCAATGGCCATTACAGTCAGTGGTGATCGTTATCGGGCCATGTTGAACGAATTTTTTTCACTAATATTCGAGAGGAAGATACTGGCAACATTTAGTTTCAATAGAACCGCGTTACTTGCCCCACAGCCGAAGCTAAACTCGATGTTTTGTGCCCTATTTTTGAAGATCGCATTATCGGCCGCAGAGCTGATATCCTTTGGTCTCCTCGGAGCAGCGATTTTACACCGTTGGACTATTATTTGTGTGGTGGCGTCAAAGATAAGTGTTACGCCGACAAGCCAGAGACAATTGATGCTTTAAGGACGATATTCGTGAAGCCATTGGTGAAACACAGCTGCACACAATCGATAATGTGCTTAAAAATTAGACCGATCATGTAGGCTACTGCATGGTCAGCCGAGGCAGCCATTTGAATGAAATTATGTTCCATTACTAACCGGAAGGATTGTACTTTCAAATAAAAAAATAAATTTGAGCAAATATTTAGTAGTTTTGTTTATAGCATTTAAAACAAAAAAAATTTGTTTGGCGGACCCTTTATTTAAGCTTTATATTTGTTGCCTTTTACTCTTCTATTCAGTTTAAAAGCCATATACAATTTTAAATTAAATTTTTAAAGTTTTACAAAATTTCTTTAATCTTTAATTTCTTTAATTTCTTTCTTCACTTGAGTGAAATAAAAGCATCTAGTAAAAAAGGAAAATTTAGTTAAATGCTGGGATGAATTTTAATTTCTTTTCTAAATACTTGTAAAACTACATTTCATGTGTTTTTTAGTTGTTTTTTTAATATTTTTTACAAGCAACAAAAAAAAATTTTATAAGATTTATTAGTACTTATAAATCGTATATATATATTTGAGTATTTTTTCACCTTATTTTTTTAGATAAGGTTTTATAAATCTCTATCCTTAACATTTCGTGTCGAAATTAGTTCAATGTATCGTGTAGAGTGCGGTCTTTTATTGTAAAGTCAGTTTTGATATGACTACTGCCATAATTATTGATTACATTTGTGGACGGAGAAAGCTGCCCAAGCTCTTTTTAACCAAATTGTACATTATAAATATGAGTATACGGATTTTTAGCATACAAATATTATTTATTATTATATAATTCACAATTATTATAAATAAAGCTTATATGCTATATATGTGGATACTGACTTTTCATGTATGGCTACTTGGAGCCAAACTTCGCGATCTTGTCAATTCGGATGATTATGTTATAAGAATAATGCCTGATTTTTTTTTTTAATAAATAGGCTCGCGTGGAATAATAAAAGAAAAATTGCATTTGAGAGTTTAATCGATAATAATAAATTGCGATAAAAAATGATGCATTTGCAGCGATTTATTAGTGGCGGTGACAATATTCTTAGAAAACAAATATTCAATGGCGACTACTTTACAACATATTTCAAGCAAAATTTTTTAAAGCATCGGATTTTATCACCCAGATGCTGTACTCCAAAACACCATAAAGAAATCGATATTTTTTTTTTAAGAGAAGTAGCACTTCAGGCAACAATGCCTATTTAGTCAAGTACCGTGCTACCTTCTTTAGGAAAGGGATAGAAAAGAGATGAAACAGGTGGTGAAAGTAGAAGGATAATTAACTGCCGTATATAAGACAGCACAGCGACCAGTGACTATGCCTTCATCGCTGAGCAGCCCCACCGACAGTCAATTTTTATTTTTGTAGTGAAAAAAACCAAGGTCTTCGTTGGGAATCGAACCCACAACCCCCATATTTACAAGCTAGTACACTACCTACTAGCCTTTTCATCTAAAGATTTGATGGGCAAAAGTGAAAAAAATCACAAGTTTTCAAAGTAAGAAAATAAGAAAACGTGAGTTTTAAAAAAATATTTCGCACAACTCAATTTTTAATACAAGCAAACACACATATATATTTTATTAGATATGCTAAAGTCTTTAAATATCGCGACATTATGAAATCACTATTTTCGATATAAATTTTTAAGGAAACCCCAAACAGCCAATGCCGTTATAAAATCAGCAGAGGTAACAAGTTATTAGAAATGAAAAATAAAAAGCATTAAGAATAGAGAGTGTTTAGAGTAATTTAAATTTTTAAATAAAGTTAAGTGAAGTTAAAGTGAAAATAAAAAATCTTTAATATTTTGCTTTTGATTTATGTATTTGTTGATTAGGAATATACAAAGTTAAAGTTGATTAAACTTTTAATTTGTTATGCTGTTCATGTTGACTCTACTTCATCAAGACATCTTTTCTTTTTTTTATTATATTTTCTTTCACGTTTTACTTTGCATTATCTTTTGTATGCAAGAAAATAGTTGCCAAGAAGGGCGGTGATTAAAGTTTTAAGGTTTAAAATGTTATAGATAAAGACATGGAAGAATGTTAAGTTTTCCCTTTCAACTTTTACAATTTGAATAAAAAAGTTTTCTTTACAAAATTAGCACATTGTTTTTCTGTTTTAACGAACAATAAGTATAACTGGCAGTTAACAAAGGGCTTAAAAATTTAATAGTTTTAATTATTAAAATTATAAGTTGAAAAGGAAGTAATTAAGGGACCCATTACATAGTGGAAATTTAAATATTCTATTGTTTGTGTGCTATAAGAATGCTTAACCGTCTAGGCTTTAGTGGACCTATAAGCGAAAGGTAAAAACTTTCAAGGTCTCACCAATTACTGGCAGTGAAGATAATTAGAGCGGGTGTTAGAGCAGTTAAGTATTCGAATGTGTTGTTACAAGACAACTAAAACTGTCAATGATATCGTATGAATTTAGTTAGATAAATTATCGATTCAACAAGGAACAAAAACAAGATTATACACTACGAGGGTGTGAGTTATCATATTGATTTCATCCTGTCATATGTGTGCAGTTAGATTATTTCAACATGACTTATGCTCTTGTTAATTGTTATCAAACTTGTTTGATTTATAAGGCCTTAGTCATTTCAATAACATGTGTTTAACCATAGTCCGGAGTATTACTTGAAGTACATGTTCAGACAAACAGAGTCAGTGAGTTCTAATTATCGTTACTTCACACTGGTGTGATAATTTGCAATCAAAAGTTTATTCTTAATTACTGAACGTAATCCTTTTGATAACGCCAAAATTATTTCAAGAGATGGAGACACAAGAAATGAATACCAAAAATCCATAACAGCCTCCATTAGCCAATATTAATGTTAACCAGTAAAACTGCGCAACATCCAAATGAAGCCACTAATGACGGAGAATTCTGCAACCGCTATAAACATTTATCAGCTTAGCTTTACGCCCTTCAAAGCCACTTATCCTACTTAAACAAAAAAAAGGTTTATTTTACACTTCACCTCTTATACTCTGCATTCATTTTACTTCAATATTTTATATTTTTACTGCCTTTAAAAAAATATTTCTTAAAACATTTTTCTGTTTTATTTTGTTTTCTTATTTTTCTTCACACTCCTTATTATTATTTGTATCCTTCAACTAGTCTAGTGAAGCAGACAAACGCCTAAAAGATTCACATTTCTTCCTTTTTTATTTTATATATTGCAAAAGAACTAAGAAAAACAAGAAAAAAATTCTTGCCGACATTCTATAAATAAAAATCCTTTATTGCAGTTGAAAGTAGATTTCTTTAACAAATAGCATCTGCTGCTGTTGCTTTAGCTGTTGTTGGTGTCTTGTCAAGTGTTTTGCTGGAAATACTTTTCTTTCTTATTTCAACTGCTGGCTGGCTGAAAGTTTTTGAATGACATAGTGACACAAAATGTCAGCCACTAAAAAGGGTGATGGGTTTACTTGAGGATATTAAAAAAAAGTCTTTATTATTATTATTATTGTTTGTCTTTCTCACGAATTTCCTTTTACTTTGTTTTGCTTTGCAGAGCATCTTTGGGCTGTTGCCTAGTTGAATGTTGATTTTTAGAAAGTTGACTTTTAACATTTTTAGGAATTATAAAGTCCTGTAAGTTATAAGAAATGTATTCATTGTAAATTACGAAAGTGTTATCTGTCAAACGGCTTGTTATATTTTGCATACTTTTTGACATTTATTATTAGCATAATCTGACCAGTCAACAAGAATAAATTTGAAAATCAAGCACCAGTTGAAGCTATTAATTTAGCGAACATATTCAGTGATGAGATTTAGTTTTGTTTAAACAGGATTTTAATAAAAAGTGAAACCAGTACAGTGTAGGCATTGCAGACTCTGCTTTAAAAAAAAAATATGATCAATTATTATTTGTTTTAAAATAGAGATCAGCTTTATCCAAGTGAAAAAGGTTTAAGCAGAATGGTGCAACCTATTAGGTGGTAACTACAATCAACGATTTATTAATATTAAAATTCGTTTATAAGTTGGTTTCGCGCAAGCAACCTGAAAATTTGTTGCTGAAAATTGTTTCACTAAAATAAAGGGTTCGCCAAATAATATTTTTTAAATGCTAAAAACAAAATTACTGAATATTTTCTCAAATTTCTCTCTTTATTTGAAAGTAAAATCCTTCCGGTTAATAATGGAAAATAATTTCATTCAAATAGCTGCCTCGGCTGGCCATGCATTAGGCTAAACGATCGTTCCAATTTTTAAGCAAATTATCGATTGTGTGCACCTGTATTTCACCAATAGCTTCACGAATATTATAAATTGTCTTTGGCTTATTGGTATAACACCCATCTGTGACGGCACTCCACAAATAATAGTCCAACGGTGTCAAATTGCAGCTCCTAGGTGGCCAAACGACATCAGCTCTGCGGCTGATAAGGCAATCTTCAAAATTAGGGCGCAAAACATCGAGCGTTGTTTCGGTTGTGTGGCACTGAGCGCCGTCCTGTTGAAACCAAATTTTCCCAATATCCTCCTCTTCAATTTTTGTGAACAAAAAAATGGTCAACATGGCCCGATAACGATCGCTATTGACTGTAACGGCCACTCCTTGCTCATTTTCGAAGTAAAATGCCCCAATTATGCCTCTGGACCAAAATCCGCACCAAACAGTGACTTGTTTGGGTGCGTCGGCTTTTCAATCTATGCGTGCGGATTTTCTGTGCTCTAAATGCGACAATTGTGCTTGTTTACATACCCGCCAAGATCAAAATGAGCTTCATCTGAAAAGATGTTCTTTTTTGCATAATCGGCATCTTCTGTAAGTCGATCGCAGGCCCAGTTACCGAAACGAAAACGCATTGCATGGTTAATTGGGTTCAACTCCTGAACTAATTGAATTTTGTATGGCGTCATACCGAGGTGTTGAGAATAACGCTGAGTTTTTGTTGATGGCGCTTCACACACACTTTCTGCCATAGCAGCAATATTCTCATGTGTACGCACTGTTTTTGGCTTTTTACGCTTTGGTTTATCGATGAGGATGCCAGTTTCTTTCACTTTTTTCACAAGATACCGAACATACGGAGCTGACGGTGTTTCTCTTCTTCCAAAATCCGTACGCAATCTTCGCACACATTCTGCAACATTACCATGATTGTCAAAGTAATGTCGCAATATTTCCCAGCATTGTTCAAGCGTATACCCAACCACATTCGTTCACCGGAAGGATAAAACTAATTATCTGTCAAATCAGTGTTACCATCATTCACGAAATAAGGACTAGTTAAAAAAAAAACGTTAGATGGCGAACCCTTTATTATAGAACAATGATCTGTTATTTCATTTTAAAAGTAATAATTTTCCTACAAAACAGATTTCTACAAAATCTTGTTCTAATTTTGCATTGACTTGCTTTTGTTATATTTAACAAAAAATGTTGCCTGCTTTTGGGCTTTAAATTATTAACCTAGATGTTGCATATTATAAGGTGGCAAAAGTAAACTTTCTTTTGGGGTGTTATTTGTTTTGCCATATCATTCTAAAACCGCCTTTATTTAATATAATAAATAAAAACAAAAATCATAGATAATTATATTTTATGAACCCTTATAATCGTTAACTAAATTATTTACCAAGTTTTTAAATAACCTAATTTTGATATTCCTTATCTTTATAACTATTAAACTGTTCTTAATTTCTTTTATTGAGAGTGTGTGTATTTGTGTAAGTATGTTTGTGAGTTTTTCTGTTAAGTAAAAATGTTTATCCTTTTGAAAATCTCTTTAATCTTTTAATGTTTCACGTGTGGTTGCCCTTTAGTTTGCTTCAGCTAATCCAAACCCTCTACTTAATTGTGTTATGCCTTTTAACTTCATATCGAGTAAACGACTACACGGTGTATACCTGCTGGTATTTTACAATGTATTTTTCCTAATGTTTGCTTTTTTGCGTTTATGCTACACTACCGTTAAAATAACAAAAATACAAAAACAACGAAAAAAATTCAAAGTCGAAATTTAACACTTTTATAAACGTGCAGGAAGCTTAATTTCATGGAGATTACAAGAATGAGATCATTATAATGATGCTTTTCTATTTCAGAGATTCTTAAATCGTTATTTTTTAGAAAATGAGTTTAGAAGTGAGTTTAACATGTGTGTATTTTTCAATAATTTTGGATTATTAACGGAATCACTTGTGAGTAGGAATATAGCTTACTAACGCGAGTGTAAAAAATCTTTTATTAATATTATTTTTTGTAATATTTTGGAGCTACTGGCGATGCCTAATATGGGTTATTTCGTGTTGAAAGGGCTATTTGTTTTTCAGCTGTAGAAAAACTAACAACATGATAGTTTTGACATTGAGTATTTTATGGTATTCGTAATAGATGAGTTCATACAGTGAATTCAATTTCGTGAAATATTCGCAGTAAGATAATTGAAATCCACTATGAAAATGGTGGTTCTGTTAAAGTTACATTTCGTAAAATTCGTGATATTTTCGGACAATTATTTCCTCTTTCTGAGACCGTTGTTAGGAATTATTTGGTCGTTATATTTAAATCAAAAGACTCGATAAAAAATGTGGTAATACCAATGCATATTCGAGCGGATCAGTGGCCAATCAGATCGTGTGATTTAACTCCATTGGATTATTTTTGTGGGGCTATGTTAAAAACAGAGTCTATACGGAGCCAATCGAATCGATTTCAGCTTGAAAACTCAAATTCAAAACGTCCTATTGGACCGCAATTTTGCTAAAAAGTGATTAAATACTTTGATGAAAGAATCGACATCTGTCGGCGTAGCCCTGGTGTACTTTTTCCAGATATCATTTTTCACTAATAATTGCCGAACTTTTCTCTTCGTAAGACAATAAAAATTTGAATTATCAGCAATTTTATTCGTGCTTGATTCCTTTTCAAATAAATATTAAGTGATATTCTCACAAAATATTTATTACAAAACAATTTTCATTAAAAAAGAACATTTTATGATATTCTCATAAAACATTCTTTCAAATAAAAATATTTGAAATGTTTTGTAATGGGGGAGAGCACATTCATATTGCAATTTCACTTTCGCTCACAAAGCTCATCAGTGAATTTTGAAAGAATGTTTTATGAGAATATCATAAAATGTTCTTTTTTAATGAAAATTGTTTTGTAATAAATATTTTGTGAGAATATCACTTAATATTTATTTGAAAAGGAATCAAGCACGAATAAAATTGCGGCTTATATTGATAATGATTCCGAATAATTATAGATTACTTAATTTGAATTATCTTAATCCAAACTTTTAGTTTTATTTTGCTTTAGAAAACAAACTTCTTGTTCAAAAACCGTTTAGTATGAGCGAGTCCTAAGTGTCATCAAGTAAATCCTGTGAACCACAATTTGAAGATCTGATTGGTTTTATAAATATTGAAAGTGATGTATTAAATGATAGTTTAACAATAGAAGATAGCTACGACCATAGAGGAGAGCAAAGGCGCTTAAGACTTTCATTATTTTTGTTTTAAAGAGAGGTAGCACTGCAGGCAAAAATGCCTATTTAGTCAAGCACCGTGCTACATTCTTTAGGAAAGGGAATAGATGAAAAAGGTGGTGAAAGTAGAAGATTAATCGGAAATTAACTGCCGTATATAAGACAGCACGGCGACCAGTGAATATGCCTTCATCGCTGAGCAGCCCTACCGACAGTCAATTTTTATTTTTGTAATGAAAAAAAAAAAAGATCTTCGCTGGGAATCGAACCCACAACCCCCATACTTACAAGCTAGTACACTACCTACTAGCCTACACGGACACCTGTTGATTAATTAAAATTTTTTATTGTAAAATTATTTACTTTACCAATTAAATATTGAAATGTAAATAAATTCATTATATTATAAAAATCAAAGTCAAGTAAACTTAATAATCTTAAAATCCAATTATGTTCGATATTTATGTCAGATCTATATAACTCTTATGACATCTATGTATTTCTATTACTAATAAAGGACTATTGTATATATTACCGTCAAGCTGACAACATCATTCATTCAAAAATATATTACAATGACTGTAGCTAAGGTTTTGTACAAAGTGTGTGTTGCCTACTTAAAGGCGCATAATTCTTTATTTTATTTTATTCTGTTCTCTATAAGGATATATAAAAATCTTTAAAGTGTAAAAACTTGCTTTCACTTTCGCCTTAACTCTAACATTGTTGAATTGTTAATAGAAGAAAAAAAAGACAGTAGGATATGCTGTCGATAATAATGCGTACGCAAGCTCCAGCATAACAGTTGCAAAACAATATAACGCTTGAGTTATATACGTATTAGAACGAAAAAATCCATCAAAATATTGCTGTCTACTATAAGAAACATTTGAAAAATTATTTAAAATTTGAAGTAAAAAACAAAGCGAAAACGTCATCTTTCATGTGAGCTGTGGCTAGAATCCAGCCAACTCCTGTTATCTGCAGGCATTGTTGGCGATTATAGAAAATTACGTTATGCTCTCCTGGGGATAATTTTCGACATGTTTTTTTTCCCAAAAATTGTAAGGTATTACTCCTATGCTCTTAAGTAAAACACATTTCAACTTTTGTAAGCTTAATGTATTTAGGTCTCTCTCTCTCTGTCCCCTCCTCCAAATGTTTCTTAAAGTTGAAATTTTGTAAAAAAAATTAAAAAGAAAGAAATTGAAGATTATTTGCTCTATTTCCTTTTCGTTTGGTTGAAATTATTACTTACGCATCTGTAAAAGGGAAAACATCTTTGCTGCTCTATTTTTATGGCGAAACGTGACCTTTTTTCCTGTTATTTTTCTTTAAAATACATTTTCCTTTTGGTTTTGTTTTACCAAGCCAATGTCAAGGTAATTGAGCAAAAATTATCAATTTGTGAACGTGCACTTGTTTTAAAAATTTTTTTGTAAATAATTCTTTTTAACACCCTCGGTGGATTCTATTTTCATTTCGTTTTTCATCAGCATCATTAAATGGTAGTTAAGCATTAAGATTTTTGGTTAAAATGAGAAAGTTTAAAGCGGCAAGAAAATTGATTTTCCTAAGTTTATAATACTTTTGGGTTTAAACGTTTGTAGTATATAAAACTACGAATTTAAATGAAAAATTAAATCAAAACTTCTTAAGCTATTAGAATAACTAGATATCAAGAAAAATCAGGCTTGCTTTCAAATTATATTTAATCTGACGCATCAGTAAGCCAAAGAAATGATTTCTTAATTAACTTAAATTTGTGTCTAAATTTAGAGGGTGTCACCAGCTTATTCATTGTTGAGATAAAAAAAAGTGTAACAAATAAGAACATTTTCTTGTGGTGGATTTATAAAATAAAATATAAAATGCATTTGAAAAAAAAAAAATATATTGTTACGTTTATACCTTTTATAAACGTTTTGTTGTGAGTTCTTTATTGCAAAATAAATAACACCAGATTTTAGAGTTTTTTAATTAATTACAAGTTTTTTTTTACTTTAACTCCACACAAAGTTAACACTACAGAACAATCTACTTAAGGTGCATGTCTTTACTTCACGAGGTTTACTTTTCAACTAACTAACTATCTCAGACGCTTCCTTTTTTATTTTTCCACTATAGGTCTAGAAAAATTAAGAATCTTCTACTGCCTTTGTATTACATTTTGTTGTTGTCATGTTATTCATTCAATGTATACGCGCCTGTAGGTCTGTGTATATCTAACTGTTATTTTTTTGCGTGTATAAAATTTCTACGCAATTTGTAACTAGAAAATTATTGTTGCCTTGCGTGCATACACGGTTAGTAAATATAATATCTTATTGTTTATTTTATTACTTAAGTAATTTCTTCTAACACTTAAGCAAAACTCATTCGTAACAATATTAAGTGAATAATTCCACAGTACAGCAGCGCGTTTATTTCATACAGCCAAGATGTGATTGACAATACTGTGATGTGGCTGCCATTCAGAGTCTATTTATTTAACCGATCTAACCGCATAGTTTTTATAAATATATGGCGTAGATGGGAGTTAAACTCATGTCCTTATTATTGCTCAATATCTGTTGGCTGAATTTTTGTTTTTATTTTTAACATTCGAACAACAATATATATATATATTTATATGTATATAGAGAGCGTGATTTGATTTACATCTGCACCGACCATATAGTCATAATCAGATGGTGGTCAAACCACTTGGTTGATTGGACATCAACCACGCCCTAGAAGGCCATCGAATACGTATATCCTCCGGTCACTTCTAGTAGCAATTTCGATAGCCCGAAGTAGGCCGCAGCTTTCACTCCTTGCTGAAGAGTTGGAGACTTTCTAACTCCTGGTCCATGAAGCTCTTTTTTATCGAGAACACGACAGCATTCATACTCACTGAACCTGAACCATTCATTGTGTTAATTTGAATGATCCGACCCACAAACTCTCACGAGGGTCTGAAACCACAACCACCGCGATACTCCCATATAGGAGACAACCTCAATAATCAGTCAGAAAACATCTTTGCCTAAAGAGAACAAATAGTGAACTCTGCGAGCTTACTGATTCCCGTGGAAATATGTGGATTGTCCAGGTGACTCCTACTAGCCTTTGAGGGGGCTGGGCTCCCTTTTACCCTGCAAGACACCAGTCTAAATAGAATAGTAGGTTCCAAAAAGACTATCATGTGCCCCCGGGGGGATGTATATAGAGAGAGGGAAAGATAGAGGGAGATTAAAAAAAAATTATAAAAAATCTGTTTTTGATCCCCTTATTTAAGTTTTGAGTCGTCAATATATCGAAAATTATCTGCCACGATCTTTTATCGGAATTAATACTCAGAGAAGAAAACTGTGTAATTCGAGTGAGGAGATTATCAGATATAGACGACTATCAAAATTTACACTATCTCCTAAAGTTGTTTATTGTAAAGTTATTTATTATAAAACCCATACTTTGCAATGGAATACATTTATAGGACACTACCTGCACCTTAAAAGGAAAAGGTTTGAAAAAGCGAAAATAAAATTTATTGCGCTTAATTATTATAGTCTCATAAAATATAAGAGTATATGCACTGCCATAAAGAGCTAAACATTTCATTGATTAAAGCCAAAATTGAAAAATATTTGATTATGGCAAGCTTGAAAAAAATCTCAATGCCTAAGCCCGTAACATTTTGTTACGTTTATTTCTTTTAAAAAACGTTTCATTATATTGAGTTCTTTTATTGCAAAATAATAATATAGCACTTTAGAGTTTCAAATTATATTAAACGATTTATTCACCTTCAATACACACAAAATAAACACGATGGCAACTTCACCACTGTAACACCTAAAAGATATGTTATTATTTTGTTGTCTTTTCCAAATGGTGTTTCAACTTGCATTTAATTCGGTTGCCTAGCAAGTGCTACCACTGTAGCTGTTTTGAACGGTTCTTCTATATTCAAGAATATTCTACTTTAACATCACCTCATATTGTTGTTGCATTAAACATTTAAACGTTTTTACGGAAATTCACCGTCCCCTAATAGGCTAACAGCAGCCAACTAGACAATGCACTATATTTCCACGGGTATCAGTAAAGCCTTAGAGTTCTGCTAATTGTCTTTTTAGAGTTTTAGCTGTTCTCTGACAGAATATTGAGGTTGGCCGTTCGGGAGTATCGTGGTGGCTGTTTGTTTCGAGGCCCCCGTTTGAGTTTGTGGGTCGGATCATTCACATTGAACACAATGAATAGTCCAGGTCCAGTGAGCATGAATTCCGTCGTTTTCTTAAATTATATTAAGCTTCATGCGTTCTGGACCAGAAGTTGGATAGTCTTCAATTCTTCAGCAAGGAGTGCAGGCTGCCGCCTGTTTCGGGCTTTTGAATTTGCAACTAGGAGTGACCGGAGGATATACGTATTCGAAGGCCATCTGGGGCGACGATTACGCTACATTTCATGCACAGTGGTAATGATCCACCATCTGATAATGGCTTACACAGCTAGGTGCAGATGTAAATCTTATCAAGTAATATACTATAGTTGTACAGACCCACTTTTACCTTTCTGAACTGCAGGAAGAGTTCAAAAAGTAAAAATAATTTTTAAAATATAAAGTAACTTTCGGAACACCTTTTAACGTATGATATCTTATGGTTATTATATGAATACATTTAAGTTTAGAATCTTACTTTGGTGACATCAGAGATAAATGGCTAAGGCAGAGAGATGTACACTGTAATGTAATAAGGGTACGTTTTTATGATTTGATTATGGAGCCCTGAAAAAAATCAGAAGACGTACATGGCTCGTTAGCCAATTTTAAATATCATTATTAAATTTATAAAATTAAAAAATATTGTTGCAAATAAAATTTTGCAATTTTTATTTTTAATTTCTCTTTAATACAGTTCCCTTTAAATTAGGTTTTTGTCAACATTTTTTATTTTCTGAATAAAATTATTTTCAAGGTCAATAATATAAGTATATATATTCCATTTTTAAAATCAACCACAACTTAATTTGTTTACCAGCCTTCAACAAACAAAACAAAACAAAAAAACACATTTTGTGTCTACTTTAAAACAACTAAAAGAATTCATTTAATTAAAATAAAAATCCATAAAAGAACTAAAAAAGAACAGTAGAAACAAAAAAATGACATTTTTAGAATACAAAGTGTCCCCAAAGAACAGGTGGTGACAGAGTTTTAGGTCAACTGAGAATTACGAAAGACAAGCAACAAAAGAACTGGGGACAAAAAAATATTTAAAAAAATTCCTTTTTTCATATTCATTGCCATCTACAGCCTCATTAGCATGGTCTGCTTTAAACATCATCATTAGCATTTTAAGTAAGAGTGTTTGTGTATGTGTGTGTATATGTATTTCTTTTATATATTTTAGTTTTTTAATAAAAAATAATATAACAAAAATTTTAGAAACCTGCAAGCAAAAAATGAATATATTTGGGTGCTTCTAAAGGCTCCTACTCCGTTCGTTACTATAAGCACTTTGTTATGTCAATGTCGTAACAACTTAAGTACAAGTACATGTTACTATACAATTTCAAATATTTGGGAAATTATTATATGGCCTCCCCCAATACCCTGCAATTGCAAACTAACAACTTTACTTTACTTGTTGTCATCCACCCTTTTCATTTCTATATTGCGGCTGTTGTTTTTATTTTTTCTGTTTTGTTTTTATTTAGTTGCTTTGTTAAGTTTTTGTGTGTCACTTTGCTATGTTCTTGTCATAATTTGTGGTTGTTGTCTGTCATTGTTGTTAATGCTATGTGCTCTACTCTTGAAATTAAAGTAAATTAAGTTACAATTTTTGTTTGTTAGGCACTTGTTGGCAGAGATGATGCTAAACATATTTTGTGAAAAATTATAAAATTTAATTTCTTATAAAGAATTAAAATTTCTTTAACAGAAGCAATTATTTCGTTTCTTTAACTTATGTAAAAAAATTACCACATCCCATACTATTTTACGTAGCGAGCTGTAGATGTTCCTTATTCTTCTCATTATTTTATATGATATTTTTTTAATCTCGCTTCTCCACCCTCTATAAAACAGGCTGATGATAACATTTGCATGTGCAACAGTGCAAATGAGTCGTCCTATAAAACCTTTTAAATTTAATGAAGTAGTTTCAGAAATTAAGAAACTAAATTTTAATAAGTCATCTGGATATGACAACATAGACCCAAATGTACTTAAATACTTGCCACAGAAAGCTTTAGTATTTCTTACAACTTTATTCAATGCTGTTTTAAGGCTATCTCATTTTCCTTTCCAATGGAAGCATGCAAAGATAATAATGATACTTAAACCAACGAAACCAGAACATTCTATTGATTCATATAGACCTATTAGTATGCTGCCAATTCTTTCAAAATTACTTGAAAAACTTATTAAAAAAACGAATGTCTCCAATTTTAGAATCTTTAGAAATTTTACCCGATCATCAGTTTGGCTTTCGTCGTAATCATGGGACCCCTGAACAGTGTCATAGAGTTGTTAAAACAACAAAAGATGCGTTGGAGAATCGGCAATACTGCTCTTCTGTATTTCTTGACGTTAAACAAGCATTTGACAGAGTTTGGCACAATGGACTGCTATACAAATTAAAACAACTACTACCCGCACCGTTTTACCTTTTGTTGAAGTCCTACTTAAATGAGCGCAGTTTTTATGCCAACATCAATGATGATAAATCAGAAATCGGCGTAATAAAGTCTGGTGTACCGCAGGGAAGCGTAGTAGGTCCAATTATGTATACATTATTTACTGCAGACATACCAACGAGTTCGGATGTTATAATTGCCACATATGCAGATGATACTGCTATATTAGCAGTCAAAGAATTCAGCATCTGAAGCTTCAGCACTTGTTCCATCACAGCTCGACTTAATAAACGTATGGCTAAAAAAGTGGAATATAAAAGTCAATGCTGACAAGTCAACTCATGCTACTTATACTCTTAAAGAGGGTGACTGCCCGCCTGTTTATCTTACTGGGATTTTGATACCCAAATCCAATTGTTTTAAATATCTGGGTATGAATATTGATAGACGACTAACATGGAAAAATCATTTACAGCTACAGAGAAAGCAGCTTGATATAAAAACAAGGAAAATGTACTGGCTACTAGGTCCACATTCAGAATTGAGTCTAAGCAACAAAGTAATACTCTATAAAAATATTTTAAAGCCTATCTGGACTTACGGAATTCAGTTATGGGGAACATCATCGTAGTCTAACATTGATATTATTCAAAAATATCAGTCTAAAACTTTAAGACTTATTACACAAGCCCCTTGGTTTGTTAGAAATAACAGTATTCATAATGATCTTGACATTTCTAACGTTAAGGAAGAGATAAGGAAATATAGTATGAATTACTTAAATAGACTTAGCAGCCATGAAAACATTTTAGCTATAGCACTTTTAGATGACAGTGAAGAAAAAAGACGCCTAAAAAGACTGCATGTTCTTGATCTTTCTTTTCTAATTTAAACTGATAACATTTTAAGAAATCAAACATAGAAATACAACTTGATTAATGCACTTGCAATTCGACAGACTTACAACTAAAAGGTGTTTTTTTAAGCTAGATAGAACTTTAAATTATAAAATGTAACACAAAAAATGAAATTTTGATGAAACATTTTTTTTATTTGTTTCAGTATACTCTGACAAATCATCATGAATAGACTCTCGCTTGAACAACGCTACGAAATTATCCAAATTTACTTTGAAAATTAGTCGTCGATTCGCGCAACTTATAGACGACTTCGTCATTTTTATGGCGTACATAATCGTGCACCTGAACAAGCCATTCGTCGAAATGTCGATAGATTTCGTACCACATACTCTCTAGAGGATGCAATAACACCAACACGTCGAAGGAATGTGCGTACTGAAGAGAATATCGCCGCTGTAAACGAAAGTGTGGAAGAAGATCCAAATTTATCAATTCGTCGTCGGTCGCAGGAATTGGGGCTCTGTCCGTCCACTACGTGGAAAATTTTGCGCAAAGATCTCGGCCTACACCCGTATAAGATCCAGCTGGTGCAGGAATTGAAGCCACGAGACCATTATATACGTCGTTCTTCCGCCGATTGGGCTCTAGAGCAATTGGCAACTGACCCGTTGTTTTATCGCAAAATTGTGTTCAGCGATGAGGCGCATTTTTGGCTTAACGTGTTTATTAATAAGCAAAATTGCCGCATATGGAGTGAGACCAATCCACAACAGACCCTACAGACTCCATTAGATCCAGAAAAATGCACCGTTTGGTGCGGTTTTCACGCTGGTGGCATCATCGGACCTTATTTCTTTAAAAATGAGGCCGGAGCTCGCGTTACGGTCAATGGAGATCGTTACCGCACCATGATCAATGATTTTTTTTTTGAAAATATCGATGACATTGATCCGGACGAGATGTGGTTTCAACAGGATGGCGCTACGTGCCATACAGCGAACGCAACCATCGACTTATTGAAATCAAAATTTGGCGATAAGTTGATTTCGAGAAATGGACCTGTCAATTGGCCTCCAAGGTCGTGCGATTTGACACCACTCGACTATTTCCTGTGGGGCTACGTGAAGTCACTGGTTTATGCTGATAAACCAGCAACAATTGACGCCTTGGAGGACAGCATTGTTCGTGTTATTCGTGACATACGCCCAGCAGTGCTCGAAAAAGTGGCCCAAAATTGGACGTCCAGAATGCGCTTCGTCAAGAACAGCCGCGGTGCCCATATGCCCGAAATCATTTTCAAATGTTAATGTCACGTATTGATGCTTCGAATAAAAAAGAAATTTTGATTACAATTTAATTTTTTGTGTTATTTTTTACAATTTCAAGTTCTATCGGGCTTAAAAAAACACCCTTTATAAATTAAGAAGTTTGTAGATAAATATGTCTTTGGTTAAGTTCACTGGAATTTAACGTTTCTGCAATATCTTAAATACTTATAGGATTTGCTTATTATTTCATTGTAAATAGATTGCAAATAAATGTAAATAAATGAAAAAAAAAAATTTTTTATTTATTTTATCATCTATTGTAATTAAAATTATAATAAATCTATTAATAAATAAATCTGTAATATTTATGTAATTCAGAAAAAAATTTTAATAACGGCTCC
Source organism: Trichopoda pennipes (assembly GCA_030448955.1). Classification (NCBI taxonomy): domain Eukaryota; kingdom Metazoa; phylum Arthropoda; class Insecta; order Diptera; family Tachinidae; genus Trichopoda; species Trichopoda pennipes. Next base: position 48,059 of record JASKUP010000266.1, read on the forward strand.
CAGTTAGCATGTAAACTCATGTAGATAGTGGTATAAAATTACGTGTAGAATGTGGTGGAACATTCAAACAGATATTGCGTATTACAACATGCCTGAACGAAATAACCATTCAACACTGTTCTACGACTTTTAAACGTCTGATGTTTAATTAAAGCAAATCTATTATTATAAGACGTTAAATTAAGCATATTCCATCCAAGTTAAGTCGTGTTGAAAAAAGATCAAACATTGTTTCTGAACAGATTCGACAGTAGTTTGAGAATCAACCTATTGTAGACTCTCAATATTCCAGAATAGGTCTAACGAAGGATGTATACAATTGCTTTGTTATTTAAGGGTCAGTAAGCTTTTAAGCTCAACGTTTTATAAAACCCAAGACAAATCCGGCCCAATTAACTCTAAATGAAATTTGTTGTATAAAAATTCAGTTTAGGATCAACTAAAACACCAAGATCAGAAATTGCTTCAATCTTGTTCAATAACTCAATAAACACTCAGTTTGTATATGTTAAGGATCAGTAGCACTGTCACTTATTAGATGTTATCATCTTGTTGTGCTAGTTGTCTTAAGAATAAAGAATATTTCATCGGCAAAGACATTATCAATATTAAAACGTGTTCTCCGTGAGAAACACCACTAACTAAACGCACCTAAATCATATTAAAGGAAGACAGGATTCGGATAATAATTATAATTTAAAAAAATTTTGCCATCATCAGCATACATGAGGGTATTCGAAAACTTTATTACTGTAAGATAAATCATTGATTAACAAAGAAAACACACCATTTTTAACATATATCGGCTAAAATGTCACATTCTTAAAGTAAACTTTCTGTAGATATGAAGTGGGCAACACTTTAATTTTTAATTTTTTTACTTGATGTTTTAGCGCACATAGTTGTTGTAGTCTTCAGCAAGCAGTTTGCACTAGGCGCCTGCACATCTTTATTAGAGGTCTTAATGTGTTATATATTATTAATTTAAATTAATTTAAATTATAACTATGTACATTTTGTATATACTACAGTTGTACACACCCCTCTCCCCATGGGGGCATATTTAAATGTTTTGACGGAAATCCACCGTCTCCTAATAGGCTGGAAAGTGGAAAATCCACTATATTTCCACGAGTATCAGTAAAGCCCAAAAGTTCTACTATTTGTCTCTTTAGCCTTTTAGCTGTTCTCTGAGTAATTATTGAGGTTGGCCCTGTACTTTCTGTAGATTTTAAGTTGGCAACACTTTTTCCGCTGTCAAGTAATTTATGTATAGTTGCATTGGCATTTTAACATGAATAGACTTATAACCGAGTAAAGCTTCCAATTGTCCAAATTTTAACCAAAACAAGATTGCCATTGATTCAGATTTTCATAAGGAAAATTTTGTTAAGCCATGAAGTTCACTTTTGCTTTACTAAACAAAACTGCCACTTTTGGGGTGATGATAAGTCGCAAGTATATGTTGAGACACTATTAGATGGAGAAACACTAGAAGTTCGGTATGATATATGGCCCAGTGGAATTATTGGTCTGTTTTTCCTTAAATTCAATGCTGGCCTGAGCGGTACAGTTAATGGTTATCGCTATGGAGCTACGATTGCTGACTTTTTTATACATAAATTAAACAACCATGGTGTTTAGAAACTAAAGTTTCAACCGGACAGCCCAGCATGTTACACAGCTTATGCAAAATTTATTTATAGAAGGTAACATTTGGTAACCGAATAGTTTTCCGTTTCGGACCCCCACAAACTTGTTTCTAGGAGCATATGAAAAGTAGCTAAAGGGTCCGCCAAATAACTTTTCTTTTTTTTTTAAATGCTATAAACAAAACTACTGAATATATTCTCAAGTTTCTTTTTTTATTTTAAAGTACAATTCTTCTGGTTAATAATGGAAAATAATTTCATTCAAATGGCTGCCTCGCCTGGCCATGCAGTAGCCTACATGATCGGTTTAAGTTTTAAGCACATTATCAATTGTGTGCAGCTGTATTTCACCAATGACTTCACGAATATTGTCCTTTAAAGCGTCAATTGTCTCTGGCTTATCAGCGTAACACTTATCTTTGACGGCACCCCACAAATAAAAGTACAACGGTGTCAAATCGCAGCTCCGAGATGGCTAAACGACATCAGCTCTGCGGCTGATAATGCGATCTTCAAAAATAGGTCGCAAACCATCGAGATTAGTTTTGGCTGTGTGACACGTAGCAGCGTGCTGTTGAAACCAAATGTTGCCAATTTTTGTGAACAAAAATTCGTTCAACATGGCTCGATAACGATCGCCATTGACTGTAACGGCCACTCCTTGCTCATTTTCGAAGAAAAATGGTCCAATTATGTCTCTGGACCAAAATCCGCACCGAACAGTGACTCGTTTTGGGTGCGTTTAAAAGTTTTATACTACTATGAAAAAACCTATACGAGCCCCGCCCACTATTAATTCGTACGGCAAGCATTTTTACGCGTATGCAATGTTTAACAGATGATATTTTCAATGCTAAAGTAGACAACACATGCAAACCTATTTTTTCTGAAAGATCATTTTATTCTCTTAATTTTAGAAAAACAAATTTTTGTTGTGCTTCAACAACAACAACAACAACAACTTTTATTTACTTGAATGCTTTGCTTAACTGATAAGAAAAATTTGACCAGTATTAATTCGTACGGTGCTTTAAATATTTACTATTTTATCAAATATATAACTTTTTTTAAATTTAATATTGGGTAACATCGCCTTTTGCCTTTATAACACATTTACAACGGTTTGGCATAGATTTTAATAAATTCTGGCATTGTTCCGTTGAAATAGAGTCCCACATCTCTTGCAATTTTGTTTTTAAATCAGAAAGGGTTCTTTAAGGCTCATTTTTTAGATTTCTTTTCATAATTCCCCATATATTCTCGATTGGGCTTAGGTCCGGACTATTTGATGGCCAGTCTAAGACCCCAATTTCCTTAGACTGCAGCCACGATTTGGTTCGTTTGGCAGTATGAGATGATGCTCCATCCTGTTGAAACGTGTATTCACCACAGTCAGCCAGTTTTGGTATTGATGGCAGCAAACTTTCTTCTAATATGTTAACGTATTTTTCAGCGTTGACCATCCCATCAATAAAGTGCAGTTGTCCTACTCCTTTGGCAGACATACAACCCCACACCATTATACTTGCTGGGAACTTAACTGTCCTTTTAAGGCAGTCTTTATGGTACGCTTCAGTTTTGTTGCGGATAACTCTCCTTCGCGCATCACCGACACTCACATCAAATTTAGATTCATCGCTAAATATGATGGAGTTCCATTGCCTTTGAGTCCAAGACATCCGTTCCCGACACCATTGTAAACGCTTCTTCTTTTGGCGAATCGTAAGCAATGGTTTTTCCTTGGCCTAGTAATTTAAGATATTGAGTATGTAACGTAGATAATCCCTATACATACCTTATAGAATTTGTATCCAATATCACGCAATTGCAGGCGCGTCCACTCACGCTTAACACTTTTTCCGATTTTATCAGACCATTCTGATGCTAAATTTCTCAAGCTTTGGCGACGATCAGCCTTCACAATCGTGGCCAGGGCTCTTTTATCACGAGCTGTTATTGCCGAAGTTCGGCCTCTATTTGCGACATTATTTTCAATATTGCCATTTTTCTTAAAATTGTTTAGTATCCCTTGAATGGACGACTTAGCCAGATTTAATTGCTTGGCTATTTCACCAAAAGTCTTCCCAGATTTATAATAATCTAGAACTAAACTTCTGATTTCTTTGCAAATCGGCTTACCACGTGCCATGGTTGGTAAACTTTGAATAATTTGAAGCAATAACACACTTCTGACATTCTGCATTGCATAACGGTTTCTACTTTTGCGTTTGTTTGGATCTTGCTTCAATTCTGAGCTAAGCTAACGGACCGTACGAATTAATACTGGTCAAATTTTTCTTATCAGTTAAGCAAAGCATTCAAGTAAATAAAAGTTGTTGTTGTTGAAGTACAACAAAAATTTGTTTTTCTAAAATTAAGAGAATAAAATGATCTTTCAGAAAAAATAGGTTTGCATGTGTTGTCTACTGTAGTATTGAAAATATCATCTGTTAAACATTGCATACGCGTAAAAATGCTTGCCGTACGAATTAATAGTGGTCGGGGCTCGTACCTCTTGTCTGAAGGAAAACTCCTCCCTGTTTGCTTCAAGTTTTTGTAAAATTATTCAATGAAATAATCAGTAACTTAAGATGAACATCTTAAACAAATGTCGTATTATCATAAATCAATGGCTATTGTGACTTATTAACATAACTTGTAGTTATTCTGTCATCACAGGGAAATAAGGGAGTATCAAAATAATATCATCTTATTCGACGATAAGAACTGTAGGTAAATAATGAAGTTCTAATGGAAGCGTACTTTATATTCATAAAAGGGAACCAGAACTCACAGAAGAATCATTTGGATTATTGCATTAGACATTTTTCGATTGTATGCTTTGTCATTTTTCCATTCTAAGATTTGGTTACATTGATCACTAGCCACCAAACAGGTGTTTTTGTAGAAGGAAATTGAAGAAAATTTTTTTTATTTCGTAAAAAAGAGTGCAAAAGTGAAGTTGCAGATGGTGGATATCAAACAAAAATTGGTTTTTGATTTTACAGATTTAAAATGAACTTCATCAAATAATGAATTCATCAAATAATGAAAACTTCACTAATTTATGAATATATACAAAAATTGGAAAGAAAACGAAAATTAGAATGTTTATGGAAAAGGCATCGGAAATTTTGGACAAAAGGGAAAAATTTGACAAATAAAAGATCGACAATTAGTGAAAATATACCAAAGAAAAATTAAAAGAATTAAATAATCCCTTTAAGTTAATCATTCTATTTTCGTATTATTCGTATTATTCTTTCTAACCAAAAAATATCGTCACGCCTACACAGAAAGCAAATGCTTCTACCAGAAGTTTTAGTTGGTATTTACATAAAAAGATAAGCAAACGCTTAATCGCTTTAATTATTTATTTAACATAAAATCTGTTCCTTTTCTATTAAATATGCAACTGATTTCATTACTTATTTAATCAGGTCTTTTAGAAAGTTGAAACAATTAAAAACTTAGCTCAATGTAAGTGTCAGTTATTTAAAGATAAACAATATATTAAAAAACCTAATCGATATTATTATGAAAAACAAATAAATATCCTTCTTAAAAAGGATTCCCGTTAGAAAGTAGATATTAATATTCGTTTCAGCTGCATCATCTTTATTGTTATTTACGCTCATCTTTGTTTTCATAGAATGTCATCATTACGGTTTGTTGTGTCATTGTTATTTTTTTTTTATTCACTGGCTGGACAATAAACAATTAAATCTTTTTCGTTTTTTTAAGAGAAAGATACTTTCATTAACCTTTAATGTTAAAGTATTTTATACTAAAACAAAAAAGTAATTCAGTTTATTACACTCTTGTGTTTTGTTTATTATAATTGTTGGACATTAAAAATTTTCAAAGCAAAAATTTTGTAGGTTCAAAAAACAGCTGCTTTTTATATATTTTATTTGATTTGTTTTATTTGATTCATAATAACACTGGGATGTAATTTATAAGATAACACTTATTTGACTTTCACTAAAAAAAAATTAATAAATACAATTTTTTATATCTTCAATTTTGGTTTCTTAGTAGGAATTTTGTCTATAGTAAAATTAAAATATTTGTCCCATAGGGGCAAGAAGTCTAATTGGATCTCTTTCCCATCCTAACGTGTGGTATTGGGGGTAAAATGCGGCACCAGTCACTTGGGTTAACAGGAGTCCCAAACTGGAGGAGACATAGGGCTGTCCGAGTCTGAATAGTGATTTTATATACTCACACACGTGTACCTTCGGAACCAGTTACTCGCAGGTTTACGGCCCTATTCTGGTTATTGGTTGATGCCCTGCGGGCAGCAACGTGGTGGCTGTTTGTTTGAATGGGTTGCCTTAAAAAACCTTTTAAAGACATTTTAATGTATTTTCGTGATATGATCTACATCTGCACCTGGCCGTAGGCCTTAATCAGATGGTGGTCGAACCACTGCGAATGAAAAGCAACGTCATTCATGCCCTAGGAAGCCGAGGAGTAATTTTAGCAACAGGTTATTCCTAGTTGCAATTTCAGCGGTTCCAAAGCAGGGTTGCGGACCACTACTCCTTGCTGAAGAGTTGGAGACTATCCAACTCCAGGTCCAAAACGCATAAAGCTTAATATAATTAAGAACACGACGGCATTCATACTTACTGGACCTAAACCATTCATTGCGTTTATTGTGAATGATCTGACCCATAAACTCAAACGAGAGCTTCGAAACAGATAGCCACCACGATACTCCCGAAGGGCTAACCTCAATAATCAGTCAGTGAACAGCTAAAAGACTAAAAAGATAATTGGCGGAGCGCTGGGGCTTTACTGATTCCCGTGGAAACATAGTGGATTTTCCACTTGACTCCTCGCTAGCAGTAGCACAAGTCTAGATGGTTGAGACTAATAAATGTGCCCCCGGGGCGCGTGAAGATTTTAACTTATGCTTAACATCTAATGTCCCAGCTTGCGCTTGCAACATGACAAGGAGTTGGATAATCTCTAACTCTCATGCAAGGAGTGGGGCACTGCCCTGTTATTGTGCTCGTAAAAATTGCTATTAAGACGTGTATGCACCTATTCGTCTTAGGACGCGGATGGGCAATCTTCCTATATCTAGTGATATGATTAACACTAGCGACAAACGGCCAGGCTGACGTAAACCTTATAATATCCTATTTGCTGCTGGTCACAGTGGCTGGTTTACTGCAAAAAATGTTAAAATTTTATATGTATGTGAACTTTAGAAATCTTGTAAAAAATAAAACCTCAGTAACAGAAAATTATATTTATATTCAATTTAAATTTCTCATAAATTTTGGATTACCCTTTATGAAAAAGAAATTAAAACTTTACAACAAAATGTGCTGTTGTTTTTCCATTATACTTTATTTTGTTTTTAAACCCACATAAACTACGGATGTTTCTAGGTGTGTCGCTTCATCTTGTAATAAATTTGCAGTTAGACCAACAAAGACGAAGTCATTACTGTTTTGGTGCAAAGTATGGACATGACATGTTCTATTCTCTGAGTTTATTGCTTTTCATATTTTTTACTTTATTCATTTCTTTCTTTCTTTTTTATACATTTCATGGTTTTTCTCATTTATTTTGCTTATGAGATCTGAGGGAATTGTTAAGTCATGGGTATGAGTCTGTATTTATTTTATAATTTTGTGTAAGACATTAAAATTAAATTATAAAGGAAAGTTATGTTTAAAGATTCTATTGTTAAGGTATACTCGTAATAATTTAAGGGATAATTTTTATGACAGATGTTATTACATAGTTACGAATAAAAGAAATGTATTAAATATTTTTAAAAGTGTGGAATTTTGTAAAAGTATTTTTGCATTCGAAATAGAAGTTTTTTTTTTTAAATAATCAGATATGGAAGTCTTGAATTATTAGATATTAAATTTTAAAATAATAATATTCGTTGTGCAAACCAAAATTTATAATTAAAAATACGGCTTTTACTTACAAGAAGTCTTTTATTTATATTGTTACGAGGAAATTTTGTTTAAATTTTAAATGAAAATAATTATCAGTAAAAAGTAAACGAAATGACCTATTGTGTATTTAACAAAATGCGTAGTTTTCAAAAAAGTCTTCTGCAGACAAGACAATAACAGAATGCTTGTTATAAATTCTATGAAATAAGTTAAACAACAGCAAACAAAAACGACCAACACAGAACAAAAGAACACACAGTCAAGCGGATGCCTACATTGAATGATAATTACCCTTATTCTGTTTGGCGAAGGCAACATCAATACTAATTTGATATTCCCTAACAGGCTTATGACGATGTTGCCAGTTTATGCATCAATTTAATAAAATATAACACACATATCTAATATTTGAGTCAGCTAATTCATTTGTGTGCTGTTATTGATAAAATTTTTTGAAAAAAAATAAAAATCTGTATTAAATTGAACCTAAAATAAATTAAAAATCAAAAGAAATTAAAATTAAAACGGGCAGCACATTGTTTTTTTACCATCCTCTTCCTACATTAAACTTTAATCACAGGCGGCAATATCAACGGCAGTTTAAGGCAACATCAGCGTCAAATTATCTCTCAGAATACTAAACATGTATTGCCAGCCATCGATAAATGGCAATATTGCCAACGAGAATACGGATTTACAACAAACAATAAAAAACAACGTCATCTTGTATTGCCGTCGCCAAACAGAATAAGGGTGAATAACAACAGCAATATGGAGTGATGTTAAAGTAGAATAGTCTTGTAACTGCTTAAAAGTGATTTGTTGGGCGAATGCGATAATTAAAGTGGTAAAGTTACCATCCTGTTTATTTTGTGTGTATTTGAAGTAAATAAATCGTTGAATTTGATTTAAAAACTGTTGAGTGTTGTCTCATCATTTTGGAATAAGAAAATTCAATATAACAAAACGTTTATTAAATGGAAGAAGCATTACAACTGATATCAGAAGTGGGTGGCAAAGTTACAATTAAATTATATTAAAGTTCGATGAATTTAAAATTAAGCAGCTTAACCCATTAACGCCCACTGTACTATAAATAGTACACAACTTCAAGTTTTATTAAAAATTATGTAACTAAGTTTTTCATTCTGACAACGATTTTAATCTGTCATTAATAACACATACAACAATTATGTAGTAAAAATATTTATAGCTATGGGATCAAAATGAGGGGAATCTCAGGTTTGTGTTGGCAATTTATTTCATATTGGCAGCTGAGTACTATTTAAGTTTATTTTAAAATATTTGGCCCCAGAAAGTGTTAAAAAGTATTAAATTTATTCAGTGACACTACATTTAATAAAAAGCACATAAAACAGTTTAATTCGTGTAAATTTTTTTCTCACTATAGCGTATAAAGTGTAGCTGTACTAAATTTAGTACACTGGTCGCTTGAGGTAAAACAAAGTAGTAAAGTAAATACATATTTATTTGTCTTATATGCTTTGGGCGAAAATTTTTACTCGTGTTTGTTTCTTAAATTTTTAGTTAGTGACCTTTTATTAACATTCTTAGTGCAGAAGGTATTTATCAAATGGCGAAACGATGTACTTTTACACACAAAAAAAGACTATTTTGGATTAGAAGAAGCAATAAATGACATCATTGGCGACAGCAGTTATGATGATGCTATATACGACGTGTTTATGTTGCCACCAAATCCAGGCGTTGTAACCGATGAGGAGGAAGGTGGAGACGATGAGTTATATGAAAACAGATTACCTCGAGATGTTCCTGGTAATGTAGAAGTTGTTACTCACAGACAAGCCCCAACCGTCAAAGAACAATGGAGTAGCGATGACGATGAACCTCTTAACACATTAACGTCATCTACTTCGCATAATGTCCCAAAAAGAAAGAGATTTAAAAATACTGAGTTAACAAATTGGAAAAAATGTACGCCAGTTTACTCAGTTTGTCAGATAACTCCTGTTCAAAATTTTATTGAAGAAAGACGTGGTTTTATTTCGGATATTTTAAAAGACATGATGATGATGCTGAAGTGCTAGAAATAATAAAAACGCAAAGCACAATATATGCTGGACAAAACAATAGGCACGATACTATTTTTACGAAAGAGGAACTCCGTAAGTTCTTGGGCATAATTATACTTACCGGATATCATAAAAAACCTATTGGAGCTTAGATGAAGACCTAGGTATGCCATTAGTTTCAGGGTGCATGTCAAGAAACAGATTCTTGGAAATTAAAAGAAACCTGCATTTTGCAGATAACACTTTGATTATGAACTCAACTGATAAGATGTTCAAAATGCGTCCACTTTTTGATGTTTTGCAAAAAAAGTTTTGCCAATTCGGAATGTTACATCAAGACTTATCGATAGACGAATCAGTGGTCATAACCCTCAAAAAATACCTAGCTAACTCAGATATGCTTTATGCTCAAATCGAGTTAGAACTTCGTGTGCCAAATGCCTGAAAACGCTTTGCTTGGAAAGAGGATGTTTTGCTAAATATCACTGCTAAACGCCCATTGTACTAAACTTAGTACACCTGTCTAAACCTGACTTTGAATTATTTTTTGTTATTTTTTCTTTTGTAGTAGCTTAAGACAAGCAATTTTACACTAGTATTAAACATTTTTTTGGTAAAAATGTTTATAGTTTTCATTTGGGCGTTAATGGGTTAAAAAGGATCTGAATAATTTGAATCTGCAAAAAGTGGGCAATAAGACAGAACTGCAAAAGAGATTAATTAATGAATTCAAGAGCCATGATTTCCACATTGGTACATACGAATTTGAAAAAAAAGAGGAGATTGAGGTGTGTTCCCCAAGCAGCAAGCAACAATAATGACTTAAATTCAATGCCCGCCGCTATGATGGAGAAAATTAATGAATTTCAAGAAAGTTCTATAAACTAAACTGATGCAATCCAAGAAAGTTGTAGAACCAACAGCGCAAGAATTGAATACACAAGCCCAAAACTTCTAGCGGAAATTGATGTGTTACAAGAAAACTTTATAACAAATAGGAAAAGGCCTGCAGGTGTACGAGAAACTTCAAGAAATATCAGAAGTCTCTGGCAAATGAGTGAATGCTGTGGAGCAGAGAGTCGCCGAGTTTGACTAAAAATGGTCTGGGCTAAACGAATTAAAATACACAATAGGTCATTTCGTTTACTTTTTTAATTTTAATTATTTTCTTTTAAAACTAAAAATAAACATTTTCATAACAATATATTAACTTATTTCATCCATATTTCTTTATAACGAAATAATATATTTTTTGTGGGAAAAAAATTTCCTTAAATAATTTATTTCATTTTTCTCACTGCCATTAAATCTGCATTTTTGGGTGAAATAACAATATGGAATATAAATAAACAAACAAGGTACGCAAATCGACAACTTTATGCGTTAAATGTGTAAAAATATGCAAATGAGTAAGGGAATGAATACACTAATAGGCAACAACAAACTACTTTATAACTACATTATTTCTAAGCTAATGAAGAGGAGGAGGTATAGTATAAATAAACAAATGGCATATGTTAACACCACGAATTTCAACTAGCGATTCTATTGCTTATGCGTGCTTAAATAAAAATTTTGTATTTGCGTGTTACGTTTACTTTTCTAGGGACTAAACAACGAAACACCGAAGGCATTACAACGTAAATTTTAGACACACTTAAATTAATTACATGAATTGTTTTTGGTTTTCTGTTTTAAAAACACATACTTTTACTTACTTAACAGATTTTTTTTACATGGGCGTAAATATGTATATGGTTATATAGGTTTTGTCAAATAGAGTGGATACACGCAGAGAGTTTCTAATATAGCATCCACAATGTGGTTATATCCCACAATTTTCGACTTAAATATGTTAGAAAATCATTGTCTTTAAACGTCAACTTAGGATTATAATAACGCGTTATTTGCAGTAATAAATCGAATTTCGTCATAAAACCTTAGACAAAAAATAGTACATAATCTGTGAATAGTGACTAAACACATAATATGAGATACTATCAAAACTAGTTCCTACTCTTTTTCAAGTCAGTTCTTAGTTAGTCTTTTAATTATTTACTCGTCTAAAAGCATTTCCTTGAAAGTATGCGCTTGTTTGTATAACTTCAAATCCCAATATTCTGATTGTTATGACGTGATACGATTTACATCTGCACAAGGCCTTAATGGTGGATCATTACCACTGTGGATGAAATGTAGCGTCATCCTCGCCCTAAAATGGCTTCGCATACGTATATCCTCCGGTCACTCCTAGTTGCAACTTAAAAAGCTCGGATGAGGCCGCAGCCTTCACTCCTTGCTGAAGAGTTGGAGACTATTCAGCTCCTGGTGCAGAACGCATGAAGCTTAATATAATTAAGAACACGACGGCATTCATACTCACTGAACCTGGACCATTCATTGTGTTCATTGTGAATGATCCGACTCACAAACTTAAACAAGGGCCACGAAACACACAGCCACAACGATACTCCCGAAGGGCCTACCTCAATAATCACTCAGAGAACAGCTAAATGTCTATACAGACAAATAGCGGAACTCTGGGGCTTTACTGATTTCCGTGGATATATAGTGGATTTTTCAGTTGGCTCCTACTAGCCTAATGGGACTTGGCTCCCTTTTGCCCCGCAAGACACAAGTCAAGATGGTTGTGAGATCCATAAAAACTTATAATGTGCCCCTGGTGGGGATTTTGAGTGTTATAAAATAAATTGTGAAGTGATGTAAGGAGTTGCACCATTGTTTCGACAGAAAGCCAATAAAGCGCTCCTACGGAAACTATACAGTTAGTTGCTAAGTAAACTATTGGAATCCAGGTACCTCACAAGATGAAAACTAATATAACTTTCCATCAAACAAATTGCAATTGGGCGGTTATTTTTCTGGGTTGTTATTCTCGCCCTTTTTAGGGAGAAAATTAAAACAATCTAGGTAAAAGTAAAATTTTCAAGGACTAAAAATCAAAACTTTCTAGGTCTCGGTACATAAGAGTATGCTCCTTCGAAATATGCAAAACCTTTTACTGCATAATTTCAGTTTCACAGCTTTGCTAATAGCTATCAGCTACGTTAGGAACGTTTGTTTCTCCCTGCTTGCTAAACTTAATATTAGGAGTCACAACATTAATTAGAGTCACGAGTTCAAAACCCAACAGTTATTAATGTGTAAAATATATTGCTATTAATGAAGGTAAAAAATACAAAACTTCAGCCAAAAACTACCAAGGTCTTACTAGATGAGAGTAAACTTTTCGGAATGTGCAAAACAATGATTCAAGCAATTTGCGGTATCTTTGCTCTAACACCGGTAAAAAGAATGAACGAATTGAAAAAATCAAGTTTTTTTAAGTCCAAAAATGTGACTTTATATTCACAGCTTAATTTGTTATTGAAATGTTGTGGTTAGACACGCTATTACTCTGATTGTCAAAGGACAGCGAAAATAGATAACCAAAGATTTGTGGTGCCTAAGTTCAATACTAAAGATTCGTTAATTTTAATTCGTTAATTTTAATTCGTTAAATTTAATAATTTTAGTGATGTCATTTAAGCCCCCCCTCCCCCGCACTGGAGCACCTTGATATGCCTTTATTGAATCTCGCCATTAAGATATGCGTCATCTGGAGGTAAAACGAAATCCAGTTCCCTAAAGGCGACCTTGGGCAACTTCCACTTTATTTCCACGGGAATCAGTAAGCCCTAGAATTCAGCTTTTGCTGTTCTATCTTTGATTACTCAGGTTAGTCCTCCGGGGAGTATCGTGGTGGTTGTGGTTTCGTAGACCCTCATGAAATGATTAAGGGGCCAGGATCATCACACTTTTGCTTATGAACACATAGTGAATTATCCAGATGCAGTGAGCATACTAAGTCATGTGTTCTGCACCAAAAGTTGGAACGCTTGCAACTCTTCAGCAAGTAGCGGGGTTGGTGGCCCTGCTCCGTGCTCTCGAAATTGCCACAAGGAATGACCTGTTGAATAGTTTTATGCTTCGGCTTCCTAGGGCGTGGGTGCACGCTACATATCACCCACAGGGGTTTAATTCACTATCAAGTTATGGCTCACACAGCTATGTACTAATGTAAATCTTATCACGTTAACTTCGTTTAAGTTAAGAAACTAGGAATCTCTTCTAAAAGTTGTAAAAGTTAACTAAAGACATGCATAAAATAGTTCCACCTAAATCTGTTTCCCTTATCCTCTTCGTTGGTCGCTTAAGTCAGGTTATTATGCAATATTTATGCAAATATTTTTAAAAGTAATAAAATATTTAAAAAATCTTAATATCGTAATTGTTTACTAAAAAATATTGAAACTTTGTTTTTGTTTAAGGATGGAATATCAACGCCCCCAGTTACTAATCTTCTCAATATCCCTGCTTTATTGGTTCCGCTGTACAGCCGACTGTTGGAAATTTGATGGTGGCGGTCCAGGGGCACTTGGTCCAGGTAATCTAGCAACTATACTAACACGCGTTCCTCGCAGTACGAGTACATTATTAGCCGCTAGAGGGCCACCGCCTGTTATACCCAATAATAGTGGGGGTAGTGGTGGTTTTGCTGCTCTACTCAATTCACAACAACAGGACATGCTATACGCCTGTCCGCTAAATAGTATGTGTCAGTGTGCGGGTTTGCCAAATGAAACAACAACATTAATTGAAATTAATTGCAATGAGGTGGCGTTATATAAATTTCCAGGTGAGTGAGAGCAAAAAAAAAAAACAAAAAAAACCCACCTAATGAGGTTATGAATTTATGAATAAAGAGACTTAAATAATTCATGAATAAAACATCAGATTAAAAACGATTTTTTATTATACAAAAAAAAAGGAAAGAAAAATTTTAAATAATATATAACGACGAAAGCATAATGTGGGTTAACTACTATTATTATTATTATATTATTATTATATTTTTATTATCTTCTCTATTTGCCTCTGCCTATTCACAAAATGTTTATTTACGAGGTAAAACCTAAAATATTTCTTTGTACCGAAAAAGACTCGCTTGTTCTATGCTCTCAAATTGGAATAGAAGGCTTTCAGCTTAGTTTAGCCGTTAGCACATCAATTATTAACTCCAAGGCTGAAATATAGAAGAAGAAAACGTGTTATGTATCATATGTGCTCATATGTGACACAAGAAATCCCTCATGGTATCAAGGGTAGAGATCATCACAAATAGATTTTATGTATTCATTGTGAGTTTTAGGCAAAACCTGGAAGCCATTATACCAAGTTTCCTAAAGTTCTAACATTAAACACCAGCACCATAGTCATGAACGTAATGTATTAATTCTGTTATCACTATGTTAAGAGATTGCGAAAAGCATTCGAATCTAAGAAATAATGAAACAAATAAGGTACATAAATTAAACAACCATGGTGTGTAAAAGCTCAAGTGTCAACCGGACGGCCCAGCATGTCACACAGCTCATGCAAAATTTATTTATAGAAGGTAACGCTTGGTAACCGAATAGTTTCCTGTTTCGGCCCCCACAAACTGTTTTCTGTGAGCATATGAAAAGTAGCTAAAGGGTCCGCCAAATAATTTTTTTTTTGTTTTAAATGCTATAAACAAAACTACTGAGTATTTTCACAATTTTTTTTTATTTGAAAGTACAATCCTTCCGGTTAATAATGGAAAAAAATTTCATTCAAATGCCTGCCTCAGCTGACGATGCACGATCGGTCCAATTTTTAAGCACATTATCGATTGTGTGCAGCTGTATTTTACCAATGGCTTCCGGAATATTGTCCTTTAAAGCGTCAATTGTCTCTGGCTCGTCGGCGTAACTCTTCTCTTTGACGGCACCCCACAAATAATAGTACAACGGTGTCAAATCGCAGCTCTGAGGTGACCAAACCACATCAGTTCTGCGGCTAATAAAGCAATCTTCAAAAATAGGGCGCAAAACATCGAGTGTAGCTTCCGCTGTGTGGCACTTAGCGCCGTCCTGTTGAAACCAAATGTTGCCAATATCCTCCTCTTCAACATGGCCCGATAACGATCACCATTGACTGAAACGGCCACTCCTTGCTCATTTTCGAAGAAAAATGGCTCAATTATGCCTCTTGTCCAAAATCCGCACCAGACAGTGACTTGTTTTGGGTGCGTCAGCTTTTCAATATATGCGTGCGAGTTTTCTGTGCGCCTACTGCGACAATTTTGCTTGTTTACAAACCCGCCAAGATCAAAATGTAAATCGACCGCACGTCCATTTAGCGAAGCGAAAACACATTGGATGCTCACTTGGCTTTAACTGGTGAACTGCTGAACAAATTGGACTTTGTATGACGTCATACCAAGTTCTTTATGTAAAATTCATCTCAATGATGTCTCTGAAATGTTCAATTGTTGAGAACGACGGTGAATTGATGTTGATGGCGCTGCACGCACACTTTCTACCACAGCAACAATATTCTCGGGTGTACGCACTGTTTTTGTCTTTTCACGCTTTGGTTTATCGATGAGGATGCCAGTTTCTTTCACTTTTTTCACAAGATAACAAATATACGGAGCTGCCGGTGGTTCTTTTCTTCCAAAATCCGCACGCAATTTTCAAACAAATTCTGCAACATAACCATGATTTTCAAAGTAATGTCGTAATATTTGCCAGCATTGTTTAAGCGTCTACACAACCATATTCGTTCAGCGCAAGGATAAAACTATTTATCTGTCAAATCAAACATGAGCTAAGTGCTACCATTCAGGAAATAAGTACTAGTGGAAAAAAAAGTTAGATAGCGCACCCTTTAGTTTGAAACTAAACAAAGTGTGAAAAAATATCCCTTGCTGACAGCGTACGAGATAACATAAACGTATAAGTAAAGGGTGGACAAGCTGAGGAAGTAAATTGGCTTAGGTTTTAAGGGTTTTTTTTCACAACGACAGTTTTTTTGATACGAATGCGAATTAGAAAGATATAAATTGATAACGGAATATGAAGGTTAATAGCACATCGACACACGTGCATTCTTTTCACACAATTTTAAAACACATTTTTTGACATAACTTCGGTTATCAATCGTCAATTTCATCTTTCAGAAAGTAGGTTGTTTGTAAATTGTTAATGTAAACGCGGCGTTTAAAATGGTCCCAGAAGAAACGATCCAGCGACTTTAAGTCAGAAGAAGGGGGCAGTTAATTGACATCGGCAAATCGAGAAATCGGGAAACTTCTCATGCAATAACTGAATTGCTTGGGTGTCTGTGTGGCTTGAGGTGCTGTCTTGAAAATGCAATGGCATTCATTATCATGGTTTATTAGTGCAGAGAATTCGACGAGCTGATGTTCTACGATTATTTTCAATACTTTGCAGTATGCCAGCTATATTTGCATCACTGTGGCCAAAGCGAGCGTATTGTTTTGGTTTAATATCAGCAAAAATAGGAATCGCACTATACGAGTTGTTATTGCATGGGATTTCATCAGACGAGTGCAGGATTAATCAAGGGGTGCCGCAAGGCTCCGTTCTTTCTCATATGCCATTTCCTATTTTTCTAAACGACCTTCTTTGTCAAACTTTCAACCCAAAATACTCTACCGCAGATAACAGCGCCATTTGTCCTTCGGTAATAGACCAAATCAGTTGAAGGTAAGTTCCAAAGGCGCTCACTCACGACCTCGAGGCGATATCCGTATGGGGTCGTGCGAATAGAGAGATTTAGTGCCTGTAAAATGCAATGTTGCATGCTTACGCATAGATCTGTCTTCGGAAATGGTGCTGCACCTGTTGCTATGGGTGATATAGGTATTACACAATCGGAAACTCTTGATGTTCTTTAAATAAACATTCAGTGTGATGGACTAAACACATTTTTTTAGGTTCGAAAGAAACTTTCAAATGCCTCGGTTTTCTAAAACGAAATAAATGATACTTCACTCCATCCAATCTTTGTACTATTTATACCACCTATATCCATCCAAAGACTGAATACAACTGTCATGTATGGGCCGGCGGCCCAAAGTCTTTTTTGATGTTGCTCGACCGCATACAGAAGAGGACGGAGAGGTTCATTGGGGACGGTAGGGTATTCAACTCAATTGATTGCCTAGAGCATCGATGTAATGTAGGTCTTATTTCACTGTTTTATCGTTACTACAATGGCAAGTGCTCTAAAGAAATTAGGGAACTTGTTCCCGAAACTCGTAGATTTTAGCGTTTGACTCGATTTTCGTTGAGAGCGCATTCATTTCTGGTCGATTGGCGAGTGAATAGCACTACGCATCACAGGAAAAATTTGTTGTTTAGCAGAACAGTTCGTATGTGGATTAAACTTCTTCCAGAGGTCTTTCCTGTCACTGGGAAAATTCAAATCGAATGTCCACATACACTACCCTCTCTTTTCTCCTTCCCATAGACTATATTCCTAGTTCTAGTATAATACACTGCATGAGTAGGAGTCATCCCCTAAGTACTCGTCCGACCGAAAAAAAAACAAACGTCGACGAGTTGATGTTTCACGTTCGTTATCAATACGTTGCTGTATGCTGGCTATATTTGCATCACTATGACCACAAAAAACGTTTCTAATGTTAACAACAACACCCTGGGCCGCGAATTAAGCGATTAAATTATCCACATCGGTCTCAGAAGTAGCGTGATTACTAGAAAAAGCTGTTCAAGCCTTACCAAATGATTCAGTTAACTTTTCATCGTTTAAAATTCTTGACATTTAATCATTTGCCAGACAATTTATTTACTAATCTCAAACTTGCCTGCATTATTTGACTAGATCGAAGGTTGCTCTGTTGCGATAGAATCTGTGTATGACTATTACCAAGGCTATGGAGTTTCGAATAAAATGGAACCAACAGAGTATCTATTATAGGAGTAGCTTATCAAAATGGACCAGAATTCGCTCTCATTTAACGGGTAAAGATTTTCAAACAACCTTGTTTGATCTATAGGAGGGATACAGAAAATATTACTTTGGAGCCTGACGGCTCCATAAAATTACAATTATATATTATGCTTTAAATTTATATTCTAAGGTTAAGGCCACACTCACTACAGTAGCCTTGAATACTTAATTTCGGATAATGAATCAAAATATTTGCTTATTGTCTGTTCAGCTAAATGACTGCATATGTTCATGTGTATGTATATACATTCACTATAATGCATGGCCAACAAATCTTTCGGATCTCTCTGTTGTACGATAACAACAGCAATTAAGGCAATAAACAAATACAAATACAGCAAACGACGAAATGCAGCAAAGTGGTTTTTATGGTTGATTGCACTGATTGCGGTGGCAACATAATTTGCTTTTACGGTCGCTAAGGTAATATAACATGTTTAGAATGTACACGCATGGATACATACACAAACACACACAAACGCACATACACTTAAACATAAAAAACAAGGTTGCTATTTCTGCACTCTTAGATTTGTAAGTGGTTATAACGTGTTGTGTGAGTGGATTTCAAAGTGTATGAAAATATGAATATTTGTGACTGTTATTTATTATTTCCTCTTTAAACAAATACACACTTACAAACAGCCACAGCGTGAACATATTAGAAAGTCATCATGTAGTTATCAGTATTTTATCATTTCGCTGCCAACAGAGATTCAATCACGTACAATTTGCAAATGCCAAAGACTATTTCAGGGCATCTGAGTGAATGGTTAATTATAAAAATTTAAATACTTTATTTAAAGGGTAAAATTTATTTATCAGCATTTAAGCAGAATTTTCGCAATATCGACAAACAAATGCAATATCAGTCCTAAAAATTATAATAAAAAAATATGCAGCAAAAAGTAAAGATAACTTTTAGAAACTTAACTTAACTGCTGCCATATTTCTCAATATCAGATATCATCAATCTCATCAACAAGACATTTATTAGCATAAATATAATATTTAATTAATTTATTGATTTTAAGTTAATGAGCTAAAAATTGTTTCTTGATAATATCTTGTTGTTGTTGTCGCATATAAAAAATGGGGGTAGGCTATTTGATTATCGAGTAATTTTCAGCAACATTTTTTCATTAGGCATGAACAAAACTACTAGTGTTTGTGCTGATCTCGGCATTTCCGAGCACTACACCATCTCCGCCTACTTTTTATATTTAGCACTTTACAAAGATTCGAAATCAGTAACTAAACATTTAAAACGTATTAATGAAAAGGCTCGTTAGGATGAGTTCAACGAATTTTGTAGGCAATTTAATTGGAAACTATATTTTTTGGACAATAATGTCGATGTCATGGCAGTAATGGTTACAAACATCATTTTGTTTGGAATAAAAACTTTTACTCTATCCCAAAAAATTTTAATTGAAACCAGATCGAAGTCTTGGTTTAATCAAATCAGGAGAGGAGGCATTAAGTATTTGGCGCAGAAACAAAAACCCAGATACTGATTGACTACGCAAAATAGCGAGATCTTCATGTGCCGATGTACTAAAGCGTGAGAAAAAAACTGTACGATGAGGGCCTTCGTGCCAAAGTTCTTGCTAGTCCTCGGGGTAGCAAAAGCTTTTGGCCATTTGTTAGAAGAGTAAGAAATAATTCTAATTCGTTAATTCCGACACTTTTAGTGAATGACCAAATATTTACTGACCCAGTTGATAAAGCTAACCTCTTGGCTGCTATATTTGCAAATAATTTTTACCACCGCCGGAGCTTGACAGAGGTTCCGTTACTATGCCGAATATATTCTTTTGAGCTCAAGCGGTTAAAAAGATTTTAGCAGATTTCAGCATTAACATGTCTCTAGGGCCGGATGGGATTTCACTGGTCTTGAAACAGTCCTCTTCAAAGCTATTAGCACGATGTATCATGCCGGCGAGTTTCCAAAGTTTTGGAAGGTTGCTAATGATACCCAATAAGAGTGAGGCTAACAACTCTGAAAATTACAGCCCAACTGCAATTTGTTCTGGACTTTGCAAAGTAATAGAACTTGTGAGATACCTGGAGATCAACAGCGATAGTGTGGTTTCCGGACGCTTTAGCGACGAACTTGTTCGCTTTCCTATCTGAACAATGGTGCAATTTATTTCGGCGAGAGAAAGTTAGTGGCTCTAGATATTTGCAAGGCATTTGATAGAGTGTGGCATTATGCACTTCTCCCAAAACTTTTTGCTTTTGGTGTCGGTGATTATTATTCTAGATTTAAATCAAGTTTTCTCAGGAATCGCACTATGTTTCCCCCGGGGGCACATGATAGTCTTTATGGATCCAACAACTGCCATCTAGACTGGTGTCTTGCGGGGTAAAAGGGAGCCCAGACCCCTTCAAAGCTAGTAGGAGCTATCTAAACAATCCACTATATTTCCACGGGAATCACTGGCCCGCAGAGTTCCGCTATTTGTCTCTTTAGGCATTTAGCTGTTCTCTGACTGATTATTGCGGTTGGCCCTTTGGGAGTATCGTAGTGGCCCTCGTTTGAGTTTGTGGGTCGGATCATTCACAATAAACACAATGAATGGTCCACGTCCAGTGAGTATGAATGCCGTCGTGTTCTTAGTTATATTAAGCTTCATGCGTTCTGGACCAGGAGTTGGATAGTCTCCAACTCTTCAGAAAGGAGTGAAGGCTGCGACCTACTTCGAGCAGTGGTTTAACCATCATCTGATTATGGCTCACTACCGGTGCAAATGTAAATCTTATCACATCATATGTCTCGAGCCAGCGACTTATGTACGAAAAAAAGCAATTTTTCCCTAATTCCGGTTTCCATTATTTTACTTTCCTGGGAGAGCTTTGCCAATACAATGGTAATAGCTGCTCATTAGTTCGAAAATTGTATTCTTGTCATTTGCTCAGGTTAGTTTTAAAATCGTTTTAATTTAGCTCCGATTTAATTGCAGCTGACTCTAGGCCATTCTTAGCTAATTTCTAATTTTAGAGTTTATATATAAATTCCGAAATGAGCTTAAACCAAACTAAATAACGGAGTAGACATAGTGCTAAATTCGAAATCAAAGGGTGTTTTATACAGGTATAATAGAAATTCGAAATAGCATAAATTACAAATGAATTTTTTAAATTCACATGAAATTTATTTTATACGAATATGAATTTCATTATTATTTCTGGCACCGGCTGGCTCAGTCGTAGTCTAACTTGGAAGTTCCAATTTTTGATGAGCTTTTTCTTTTGTGTCCATATATTAGCAATAGCACGGAGAATATTTTTCTTTTTAAGTGAACAATCGATTTGGACTTGTTAGTATAGACTAGTAGCGTTAAATCCCATGGGAAACTATGCGATTACCAAAATTTTTTTTCAATAAATGAAATATGGCGTGAGCTATGTGAACTGTTGCACCGTTTTGAGATCACAGGTCCTGCACATTACGTTAATTCAATTGGTTAACGAAAAATTAGTAATAATTGCTCTATAGCGGCTACTATTAGGGGTAACATTTTCACCAGCATCATGTTTAAAGAGGTACGCACAAATGATTCCACTAGCCAGTTTTCTAGATGTACAGTATCTCATAAGAATTAAGATCACACCATGCAAATGAAGGGGAGCTTTATAACGAAACACAATACCCGAATTAGCAGAATTTGGAAACATTGCTCAGGAGTCAGTCCATTTATATTGAAATGCTAAACCATACTAATCACTTGTCAGCTGACAAAATCATGTTGGCAATTTAAAGGTCTATACCTCAGCAAAAAAGACCCAAAGTTTGGGTCAAAGAGAACAGAACTACTTTATATTTCTTTGTCTGTCTCTGTTGTAAAAAGTTAAAAAGCTAAAGAAATATCATTCGTTTATTTTTGAATTTATTCTTGAGTACATCTTTTGTTCTTTGTTAGTTTTAAATTTCACTATACAAAAGACATAACGAACGGCATATGCAACAATATACTCGCATGATGTTTTATTCAAAGTGTTACAAACGACACATGTTAATATAGTGTGAAAGAACACTTTTACTGTTTTTGTTTCTCTTTGAACAATTCCGTTCACATTTGTTTTTGTTCAATTTAAAAAATTCTTTAGAACGTCGACTGCAAATGAAAATCTACGTAATTGTTAAAAGTTCTGGGTAGAAAATGAACACTTTTAGGTTACCGAAAAGTAGGCAACGGTTTTAAATACTCGACCGTATTACATGTAGACACAAACACACATGAACAAAGGCACACACAGAAAAATAAGTGTTAAATTTTCAACAAAGTGTTATAGTATTTTTTTTTCTGAGAAAGAAAAGAAAACTTTTATCCTCTTTTCCGTTGGAGAGTAATTATGCTAATTTCAGTATAAAAATATTGTGCCAAAGCTTTGAAATTTGCATAAAATGTTTCAAAAGAGTTCGTTTTTTTGTTGTTTTAAGAATTTTTTGGCCAAGATTTAAATAAAATATATAAAAAATAAATTAAGGGCTTGCTTTAAAACAATAATTTTTTATATATTAAAACAAAAATTGTAGTACAGAAGAACAATGTGACATTTAATATTGCAAATATTAAGTTTAGTTATTTATATTTAACAAAAAAGTATTGAAATTATCCTAAATTTACAAAAGAGTTAAACATGTAAAGAAATGTTATACTACACTGACTTTCCGCAATATACATACTGTCAACATGCGTTTAAACAACGAGATTCGAATTAAAGTAATCAAAATTATAGACTTCCTACTATTTTTGTGCTGCTAATAATCGTATACCAATTCAGGCCTTCCTGAAACATATGAAACATATGCATTACATCCACCAAGAAGTTTGTTTTCTAAAACAAAATAAAACAAAAAATTTGGATTAATTCAATTTAAATTAGATTAATTTTAGATTAGGCTTATAAGAAAAATGATATCCGGCAAATGTCCACCAGGACGACGCTTACAGATGTCGATTCTTTCTTCAAAGTATTTAATCACTTTTTGGCAAAATGCAGATACTATTTCGTTAATCACATCACGGATTTTGAAATGTAAGGCTGAAATCAATTCCCTTGACTCCGTATAGACTCTGTCCTTAATAAGGCCCCGAAAAAAAAATAATCCAGTGGTATTAAATCACACAATCTAACTTGCCACTTAACTGCTGATTGTAGATTGACTGTGACATATGTCACAATTCTGGTGAATCCATATGTCAGTGATATCCTTCTATAATAGGCCAAAATTGAGTTTCAGCCCCATCTTAGCAAAAAAAAAAACAGCCCGAAAAACGGCGCCACACCACATAGCGTACCACTCAATGAGCATGCAAAGTCTTCTCTATAATCGCTCTAGGTTTTTCAGAAGTCCAAATGCGGGTATTTTGCCTGTTGGCATACCCTGAAATGTGTCTTCTCCAGTCCCGCCCGGTGGCACATTGATATGTTTTGATTGAAATCCACCATCATTACATGTGTCAATGGGGGAAAAACAGGACTCAGTCCCCTGAAGGCTGGCAGGACGTCAACTGGAAGCTCTACATTATTTCCACGGGAAGCCCCCAGAATTCAGCTACTTGGTTTTGTAGCTTATTAGCTGTTCTCTGTCTGATTATTGAGGTAGGACCTTCAGGAGTATCGTGGTAGATGTGGTTTCGCCCTCATGAAGTTGGAGTTGGATAGTCTCCAGCTCTTCAGCAAGGAGTTGTGGTTAGCGACCCTGCTTCAAAACCTCCGAAATTGCAATTAGAAACAATTTGTTGCTAGAAATTATCTTCGGCTTTCTAGTGCGCGGCGCACACATCATATCGCCCAAGTGGTTTGACCACCGTCGAGTTATGGCTTACGCACGCTAGGTACCGACGTAAATCATATCACGCATACCCTGACAATTCCCCTCCGGGGGCACATTTATCGGTCTTTATAGAATACTTCACTATCTAGACCTGTGCTGCTGGGGGTATAAGGGAGCCCAGTCCCCTTCAAGACTAGTAGGAGTTATCTGGACAATCTACTATATTTCCATGGGAATCAGTGAGCCCGCAGAGTTCCGCTATTTGTCTCTGTAGGCATTTAGCTGTTCTCTGTCTGATTATTGAGGTAGGCCCTTCGGCAGTATCGTGGTGGCTGTGTGTTTCCAGGCCCTCGTTTGTGGGTCGGATCATTCACAATGAACACAGTGAATGGTTCAGGTCCAGTAAGTATGAATGCCGTCGTGTTCTTAATTATATTAAGCTTCATGCGTTCTGCACCAGGAGTTGAATAGTCTTGAACTCTTTAGCAAGAGTGAAGGCTGCGGCCTTTTTCGGGCTTTCGAAGTTGCAACTAGAAGTGACCGGAGGATATACGTATCCGAAGGCCTTTTAGGGCGAGGATGGCGCTACATACCATCCACAGTGGTAATGATCCACCATCTGATTAAGGCCCACTGCCGGTGCAGATGTAAATCTTATCACATCATACCCTGACAAGTGAGAATGGGTTTCGTCTGAAAAAGAGATTTTTTCAAAAAAAAACCAGCAGGCTGTTACTGGATGAATTGCACGAATCTACGGTGACATGAACGGTCGGTCGGCTTTTATTTCCGTACGTTGAAATTTTTAAGGCTTCAAAGTCAAATCCTTATGCAAAATTCGCCATATAGTGGTTTTGGATTGTAGAGAAAATCGAGGAATTGACAAATTTGGATTTGCTTCAGCAGCATACCTAACGACTGCAATGTTTTCAATTCGGTCATTTTGGAGAACGTCAAAGAATTTGCAAATTTGTATCTTCTTGCACACTGTGGCTCAAGCTGTTATTTTGAATAGACGTAGGTGTTCGCACATTTTGTATCGATCTTGTCGACTCAAATTTTATGATCAAATTTTTAACAGAAATCTCAAAAGGATGATTATGATGTCCGAAAATATCACTAATTTTACGAAATGTAACTTTAGCAGAATCACCATTTTCCTAGTAGATATTAATTATTTTAATGCGATTTTTGTGCGAAATTGAATTCATTGCAATAATTGCCAATGCCAATGAATGTTGCTGATATTGCGACAATTGTAAAAAACGTCTTGCTGTAAAACCCGATACTTTCTAAATAATGCATTGACAGCAAAGCATGCTAAAAATGTACATTCTTATTAGAATATCGCTGTTGCAAACCAAAATATAAAAGAGTTTTTAAATTTCTTGATTCGTAATCGCAGGAATTGGGTATCTAGCCACATACTAAATGAAAAGTTTACCCGCTCAAAGTCCAGCTAATAAATTATTTTAATCTGGAAGACCATTGTAGTGTCATTCTGTCCCTGATTGGCATTAGGAATAGTTGGAAATTGATCCGAATTCTAATGAAAATTTGTGTTTAGGGATTAAGTTCATTTGTGGCTTGACTAACTGAAGTGAGTTAAACGAATATTATTGTCGGTAACGCTAGTCATGTATTGTAAACGTATCGTTTAAATCCATTTACGATAAATACGCCAACTGGTCTTCAAGGTTGTGTCCTTTGACCCCTCCTGATTATTTTCTGTGGAGCTAAAGTGAACCGTAGTTTATGTTGTTAAATCAGCAATAACTGAAGTTTTAGATCACAACATTAGTCGAAGTTTTAGTAATGTACGATCAGAAATACTCGCTAAATGGGCTGCTATCAAACATCTGAATACTTTCCGAAAATATATTTTTAGATAACATATTCTGTGCTACTTTAACAATTTTAATTAATATTTCGATGAATTGTCACAAGAGTAGATATCGTAATCAATGCGCTTTTGCCCAAGTGTGACTACTGCTAGTTGAACAAAAATGGAGAAATAAATACTTTCTTAGTGTCTTATCAAATTTATCCATATTATTAAGTATAACGGAAGTATTTAAAACATCATTAAAATTATGCACTTGTTCATTTATTTAATCATCATGTTGCATAATTTCTGTATTTTCTTTCAACTTGATTAACGCAATTAAAAAAAACTGAAACATGTTTTTTTAAATTCAGCAGATTTTAAATAACAAGAAAATCATGAAAACAGAAATGGCAATAAGTATAAAAAAGAAGAAAATAAAAACCAACAACCAAGATGCCAGTAAAAAATAAAATAATTAAATTCATTTGAAAATTAAAAATTCATTTAATTTTCTTTCGAGCTGAGCAAGCGGAATAAAAGAAATAAAGAAAACCCAAGAATAAGAAAAAAAGGACACCGTAAAATTAACACAAAACCGTGAACTGTACTGGCTGAATTGTATATTTCCTGTTTGTAAAACTTGATAAAATAATTATAAGCGCACAAAAAAAAAAAAACGACTGCCTTCATTAGCCATAACCTGTAAACTGGAAAAGAGAAAAAAGAAAAAAAAAACACAACGGACGAGTAAGAAACATAAACAGAAAAGTTTTTGAAAAGACATGAAAGACATGAAATGAAAATTTTCTCTTTATTAATTTTTTAATTTTTATTCTTTTTCTTTTTTTTTGTAATAAACAGCGATCTTAAACGTCAAAGTGTCTTAAATGTTAAAACAGTTTAAAAAGGATATATGAAATTTATGTACAAATGAAAATCGTAAACTTTAAAAAGTTTTTAATTTTTGCCAGAAAAGCAAAAAAAAAAATAATCGTTTTATTTTCAAATAGAGTTTTATTTTATCTAAAGAAGACGCAAAAAATCTGATTCCTTCAGAGGTGGGTATATTATTGTAATATTTATACCATAATTAAAGACGTGTTGCTTTTTATCAGGAATCGCATTATACGATTTATTCTAGATGAGATTTCACCTAACGAGTTCAAGATTAATTCAAGGGTACCCCAAGGCTCTGTTATTTCTCCTACCCAATTTCTTATTTTAATAAACTTTCAACCCCATATACTCTTTCACCATTCGTAATCATTAAGTAATAGACTAGTTAGAGTTGGTATCCAAAAGGCAAAATATGAATGATACGCTCACCCAGGACCTCGCAATAATCTCCAAATTAGGTCGTGTGAATAGAGTTGATTTTCGTAGCCGCAAAACTCAATGTTGTATGTTTAAATGTAGATATGTGTTGATGCTGCATCTGTTAATATCGGTGATATGAGTATTAAGGAATCGGACACTTTTGATGTTCTTGACATGAAAATACGGTGTGATGTTTGATAGGCAAAACACATTTTCAGATTTTTGAAGAAAAAGTTTTAAGTGCCTCGGTTTTTTTTAACGATGTAAAAGATACTTCACTGCATCTGATCTCCCTACTATTTATACGTCCTACTATTTATATCCGTTCAAAAATAGAACACAACTCTCATGTATGGGCCGCCGCCCCAAAGTCTATTTTGAACTTGTTGGACTGCGTGCAAGAGAGAGCCTTGAAGCCTAGTGCGGGCAATAGGAAATCCAACTCTGTTAATTCACTAGAGCAGCAACGCAATGTGGTTTGTATATCAGATTTTTATCGTTACTTGCAATGGTAAGTGATTTTTTTTTATTTATTTTTTTTTATAAAGAGCAGTAGCACTTCAGGCAAAAATGCCGATATTTTGTCAAGTACCGTGTTACATTCTTCAGGAAAGGGTTAGAGAAGAGATGAAACAGGTAGTGAAAGTAGAAGGATAGTCGGAAATTAACTGCCGTATAAAGACAGCACAGCGACCAGTGACTATGCCTTCATCGCTGAGCAGCCCCACCAACAGTCAATTTTTATTTTTGTAGTGAAAAAAAAACCAAGGTCTTCGTTGGGAATCGAACCCACAACCCCCATACTGACAAGCTAATACACTACCTACTAGCCTACAGGGGCATCTAATATAGAGATAGATATAGAGTAATTAGGGAACTTGTTCTCGTTACTTGCACGTTTTAGCATTGTACTCGATTTTCGATGAAAGTGCACTCATTTGTGGTTGATTAGCCGGTGAATCGGACCATGCATTATAGGGAAATTTTAGTAGAGCATTTCGTATGTAGAGTTAACTTCATTAAGAAGTCTTTACTGTCACTTAAAATGCAGGGAAATTTAAATCGAATTTGCACAAACACTATTTTTCCTTTCCTCCTCAACAAAACCTAATTTTTTAGTTCTGGCACTCCACATTGCATGAGTAGGAGTCATTTCTTGAGTGGTGGTCCGAAAAAAATAGTAAATTAAAATTTCTTAAATGACTGTATCTTTTAACCGATCTTGTTAACAAACGCATAATCTGGTAATAAATTATTAATAAAAATAAATAAAAACATTGAATAGGAAGCACAATTCCTTTTGCAGTTTTTAATAAAATCATTATAATAACGTAAACCTCAAATGAGAAATATTTCACTCAGTGCCATTTGTCACGGTAAATATTGCTGAAAACACAAAATCAGCCTTTCTAATTAGTTCAAATAAAAGCGTCACTAATTTTTGTCTGCTAATTTTATTTTCCCAGCCGCTTAACGACTTTTAAAACCAAAAGTCTGTCCGCTATAGATATCGACTTTTTTTCAATTTTTTTATACCACTACTTTAGATAGGACTCGTTACTACTCTTGCGACGTATTGAGTCAGAATTATAAAAATAAGTTTGTTGCAAGTAGGATAGAAAGCATTATATTTTATGTGTTTGTCCGATGAAAAATTAGTGTGCGCAATAAATTTAAAAATTAAAGGGTGTTTCCATAGTTTCGATATGAATATATCCACGATTCTAAATATTATGTAGACCAAAAAGCCCGCGCAATGGTTTTTAATATACCAATTTTTCAGAATTTTTTTTCTAGTAGAGTTTTGGGAATATTTTTTTTTTTTAATTTTTTCCGATGACAGTGATTTTATATAAATTATGTTGTAATAATAAAACGATTGTTGGGATTGTAAATTATCAACTTATTTATTGATTGCTCAGCTTGGAGCACTTTAATTGTTTCTGGAGCTGAGAGCTCAACAAGGAACTTGGATGATCAAAGAAGTAAAATTTATTTGTTTAAATCACAGTCGTTTAAATACCGACTATGCGAAGGCTGTAACTAGTCTAGAGTCGACTCACACATTCTTAAAATTTACCCTTAACTATATTCCTATACAATTCGTATTGGTGGTTCTCCATGCATGCATGTAAAATATAGCAAAATATAGCACTTGAGTAATTTGACTTTTTTATACGACAATTTATTGTGTCCATGACTGCGTGTGTGAATATTTGTTTTTTGTATTAAAGTGGTTCCACTACAACGTGTGGAATGACCCCTTAGTGTCCAATACGCCACGAACTGTAAAAATGAGTTATGGCAAGGAGGCTAGAGAGGGAAGTATACTCAATTTGAATTTTTGTAGGTATTTAAGAATATGCCCGCTTTTAAAATAAGTGTAAATATTCAATCAAAATATTTAAGGGTGATTCCATGAAGAGCACGATTTTGGCAAACTATATTTAAATGGTTATAGCAGATGCCTAAAATATAAATTGAGTATATTTGAACAGCATGTTTCAGACAAGGAAAAGTTCAGTAAAAAATTATTTAAAATCAGATAAAGGGTGTACCGATACTGACGTATAGCCTATTATATCTTAAGCATAATAGGTTGAGACCATAAATTTATACAGAAAATTATTTATTTATAAGTCTATAAAAGCGAGTGTACGATTTTATTAACAAATTTGTTTAAGTTTTGGTCACGATTCCGATTCTGTTCGTAACGATTACAATAAAACGATGTTTTTTTGTTAACACTGTGATTGATTCTGACACTTTATTATTGCGAGTATAAATATATGTATTCTGAGAATGTTTCAAAACGGAACTCTTCCAAAAAAGGGATTAATTAAAAACTTAACGAACATATTTTAAGAAATTAGAGAGACGTTGAGGAATAATAAATTATATTCAATAGGGGCAAACAATTTTATAGAAAAGTAGCAAATAGTTAATTATATTATGAGCAAATAATTCATCGCAAAAGTTTTAAACAGCGAATATAAACAATTTCAATTAACGGGTGTTTTAAGAGTTGCATAATTTTAAAAGCGCTTTAATTAAGATTTATAAAAATATATAAGAAAATGCTCTTTTCCCTATTATTGGCATTTCAGCTCTTGAAAAAATAAAAATGGATGCCTTATACATTGTACCGAATGCACTGAATTAAATCCATATTTCAGTAAGGGTGATCTGCATCGATTAAATAAAATGGTAGTCCGAAAGTTTGAGGTTTAAACAGGTAAGCCTAAAACTTCCCATCTACTGTTTTCTAAATAGCTTTTTAGCTGTCTTACAATATGTCGTCGAGCGTTGTCATGATGAAAGTTTATTGCTTCTTGGCTGGTTAAATATTTTTCGTTTACTGTTCTGTTTAAAATAATCAATTGTCCTTTACAGGCCTCCTCTGATCGTCTGACGCGCTCTCAATAGCTCATAATACAAAACACCCTTTTGATCCCACCAAACAAAGAGCAATAACCTGGCGGCATGTACATTCGTCTTCGGGATTGATTTGGCTGGTTGGTCGAGCTTTTAAAATTACCTTGTGCGCTTGAGGTTATGCGTGATAAGATTTATGCCAGTACCTAGCTGTATAAGCCATAACCACTGTGGGTAATATGTAACATCACCCTTACTCTAGTCACTCCTAGTCGCAGCACTTGAGGTTATTGCAATTTATCCATTTTTCATCTCCAGAAATAATACGATTCAAAAGTGACTTCTTTTTGGAGCATTTTTGCATCATTTTCGACATGTCGAATCTTGCTTCAACGTCTGTCAAATTTGGAGTATATGGGACCCAATTTCCTTGTATTTTAATGTATCGTAATGGTTTTAAACGTAGGGAAATGGCTTTTTATGTGACTCCTAATGATAATGGAAGTTCTTCATGCATTTGACAACAATTTTCATCGATTAGTTCATCTAAATTTGCAGCTACAAACTTTTTCGGCTGATCAGACCTTTTTTTGTTTCCTGTGTCGTAATCATCACTTTCAAATCAGGCAAACCAAAGTTGACAGGTTTTTTGAGTTATTGAATGTTGATCGTAAGGTTTTACTAACAATCGATAACTTTGAGCATCTGTTTTCTGCAAACAAAAGAAAGTTATCAGTTATCCCCTCGAAATATCCATTTTAACTACAAAATTCGACATTTTTATAGCGATTAAAAAAATGTGTATTAACACTTTAGCTTCTATCGAATACTGAAGCATAATGACAGATGTTTATTCCCTCCAAAATAACATAGTTGTTATGTAATAGTAGTGTTATGTGTTCTCCAAATCGACCCTAATTAACTTGTATGCCAATAATTCAAATCTTAAAGGGCAATTTTCCTTTCCATCCCCAATCTGTGAATTTCTTGCTTAAATTGGTATTCATTATTTTCTTCCCATAGTCCTTTTCTATTTCCATATTATTTCTACTTGTAGAAACAACTTCAAGCAAAGAGTTAACAATTGATCAAACATCATAATCTCATTAGTGGCAGGTCTGGTTTGTAAACCCGCAGCAAAACTTAACATTCTCGCAGCTGTTTTAAGACAAACTGCAAGTAATTAAAAATATATAGAGAAAAATTTGCAGATATATTCCTTTTTCTCTTCTTTATCATCTTTATTGTGTAAAAGGGATAAATTCGTAATCAAGGAGAGAAGACGTATTCTTCCAACTTGTTACTTTTATTTGTTAGAGTGCAGTTTATTTAAAATGAAACGCATGTTGGCGTTGAATGTCTATAATTATTTTTTTTTGTATTTTAATTGTTGAAATTTTTCATTTCTTTTTTTTTTTAATTTAAGCAAATGTATAATAATTACTGTAGCGTAAAGTTAGTGATGATTTTTATTATTTTTTTACAGTAGTTTTGAAAGCAGTTTGAAATTAAGTTTCTTTAAGCCGACGTTGTGTATGTGTATTTGTATTAATAGTAAAGGATGTGGATATTTAAAGGAAACTTCTTTAAATATATTTTTGTAAATTATCTGCTTATACTATTTAATTTAACAATTACTAGTTAATGAGATTTCTTTATGTTTTTGTTTTTGTTTTTTTTTTGAGCTTTAATTAAAGAAAATTTTTTAAAACATAAAATTAAAAAAATAATTACTCTGAATAAGTTATTTTCATTTAAGAAATAAAAAATCTTTTTAACGAAATTTCCTTTTTTAATGTTTTTTAACTATAAAATATTTTATCTTATTTGATTGTGTTACTGTTGCTGCAAATAACTGACTCCCGTAACTCTTAAACAGTAAATTTTACTATTTTCATTTTATTCTTTTTCTTCTTTATGGCCTTTGAAATATGCTTTTAAGACAAGATGCTTTCTATTTCATTTTTAATTTTAATTAATTTTCTTAGAGAAACAAAAAAAACAAAAACAAAAACAACAAGATCAATCTCATTTTAAAATAGTTTTACATTTAAATGCAATTAAAAAAAGCACAATGAACAAAATAAAAAAAAGGAACAATTAAACGCGAATCGCAACCTTAAAATGAAAAGTATACACGAAATGTAACTCAACTGCCATTTAAAATAAACAACAACAACAACACAACAAAAAAAAAGGAAACCATTTTCACAAACTAAGACTTTGTTCAATTTTTACACTGTAAATATTGAAATATTTAGTTGCAATTGAAATAAACGTGTCGCAAGTAGAGCGTAAAAATGAATGCAGCCACTTAAGCATATTTGTTGCAAAAGGCAACAACAACAACAACAAAAACAACATTGGCAACAGTAGCAGTAGCAAAGATTTGTAAAAAAGGGGAAGAAACAAAAAATAAATCGCAAACTAACATTAAAATAAACTAACCATTCAGAAATGTTAGAAAAGCGTAAAACAATTTAAAAAGTATTTTCTTTTTTTAATTTTTTTTGTCTTCGTCACTGTTGTTGGTTTTTAATTTTCTCTTGTACAGCTGCTACAGTGATTATTAAAACAAAAGTAAAACAAAATTTGTATGAAAACACTCAACACTTAAGACCGTCTATCGTTTGTCAGTGTCCACAATTTATCAATTTCATTGTACTGGACCTGTGCTGGTGGGGGTATAAGGGATTCCAGTCCCCTGTAGGCAGTATTGAGTCAACTGAAAGCTCCAAGTTATTTCCACGGGAAATAGTTAGCCCCAGAGTTCCTCTAATTGTCTCTTTAGCCTTTTAGCTATTTCTCTGACTTATGATTGAGGTTGGCCCTTCAGGAGTATCGTGGTGGTTATGGTTTTACGGCCCTCGCATGAATTTGTCATGTGTTCTGGACCAGGAGTTGTATAGTCTCTAACTCCATTAAGGAGTAATGGTTTACGAACCTGCTTCGGAACCGCTAAAATTGCAACTAGGAAAGACCTGTTGCTAGTCTTCGGCTTCCTATGGCGTGAACGACGTTGCTTTTCATTCCCGGTGGTTTGACCACCATCTGATTAAGGCCTACGGCCAGATGCAGATATAAATCTTATCACGAATTATTTAGCTCTTGAATTGTTGCTGGCTTGTAGACGTATACCTTTTCTTGCAAATAATCCTAAAGAAAAAAGTCCAACGGTGACAAATTACATGATATTGGCGGCCAATTGATATCGCCACCACATCAGATAACACGACCATTAAATTTGTCGCGCAAAATCGCCATTGTTTCGTTAGCTGTGTGGCAAGTGGCACTGTCCTGTTCAAACCACATACGTCCACATCCATATCTTCCAAGTCGGGCCATAAAAAGTTTGTTATCATCTCACGATAGCAAACACAAAAAAAAAACGGCCCGATAATGCCGCCAGCCCAGAAACCGCACCCAACAGTCACTCTTTGTGGGTGTATTGGTTTTTCGACAATCACTCTTGGATTATCATTCGCCAAATGCGGCAATTCGGCTTATTGCCAAATCCGTTGACGTGAAAATATGCCTTTCTATGCTGAAGATGATTTTCTTTGAAAATTGATCATCAATTGTTGCCATTTCTTGCCACCATTCTACCAATTGACGATGTTTCGAAATTTCTAAGCCATTGCCTCGCGTAAGGCGGTGTGTCGAAAGCAGCCAATGCAAACATCACATGTGGGTGTGAATATTTTCGAAACGGCCATGAACAATTGTCGCACTCAAATTCGGGGTAAAAAGTCTAACTATTAACAAATGCTTTCGGTGCAGCTATGGTAAACCCATGGAAGTCATTTCTTTGTTTTGCAAGTATCATAAAAAACTCACAATATCGCAAATTCATTTCCAAGCAGAGGTATGTGAGCTAATAGTGATGTAATCAAATCAATAATATCCGGGCAAACTGTTGATCTGGGACACAGGTATGATCGCATCGATCATTTAATCGAAACACTATCCAACTGTCATTATTGTCCGCAGTGTGACAGTAC
The DNA here is from genome assembly GCA_030448955.1 of Trichopoda pennipes. Lineage (NCBI taxonomy): Eukaryota > Metazoa > Arthropoda > Insecta > Diptera > Tachinidae > Trichopoda > Trichopoda pennipes. The sequence continues at coordinate 82,872 of JASKUP010000266.1, forward strand.
AATCGAATACGAATGTTGGAAGTGACTATCACAATGGAACAGCTCCATTTATATTAGAAATCGTAGAGGCTAAATAATTTATAACTTTAATTAAATAAATAAAAAACATAAATTTACTTTTTATCTACGCCGAAGCATTGTTTTTTTATATGGAAACGATTGTTACATTTAAAACTCATTAAAGATTGTTGAGTATTTAAGTAACCATTTACGTTATACACTGTATGGTGAGCAAGTGTATTTACAAGCCACTTTTATATTGTTCTATTAGAGCATTGATGTCTCAAGCTATTTAAAACGAAGAGGAGCATTTTGACATTTCCTATTTTCGACATAGGATAAATGTTTATTTTACCTTTATGAAAACTAAAGCCAAAATTTTTAAATTTTTAATTTTTTCGGTGGTAACTTTCTATTTTTAAATAAAAGCTTAACTCATAGCCGTATCCAAACCAATGTTCTAAGGCGTACCACATGGTAGCATTCTTGGACCAGTTTTATACTTGATATATACCTCCGATATGCCTGTAAGTGAAACTGTCCGCACTTCTACGTTTTCTGATGATACAGCGAGTCTAAGTTCGCATTAAAACTCCCATCAAGCATCCATAAATCTACAGCAACATAAAACTCAGTTAGAGTTGTGGTTAAAATTATGGAGAATTAAAGTGAACGTTCAAAAGTGCATTTATGTGAACCTTCACCCTGCGAAGAGATAATTGTTTACCCGTTTGAATCAATAATCAGATTGTTCCATACCATACTTATGTGAGATATCTTGGTATACATCTTGACTGTCGCCTTACATGGAAACATCATATTGACTCAAAGCTAACACAAATATAACTTAAGCTAACACAACTACATTGGCTTATTGGCAGGAACTCAAAACTTAGCCTAGATTGTAAGCTTCTAATTTACAAGACTATTTTAAAACCAATATGGTCTTACGGAATCCAACTTTGGGGCTTCAAATATGGATAGAATCCAACGTATGCAAAATAAAATTTTACGGTTGATAACGTCCGCTCCATGGTACATCAGAAATTCAAACATACATTGAGATTTAGACATACCGCTGGTGACTACAGAAATCATCAAATACGCAGGCAAATAGTTAATGAAGCTTGAAGACCATCCTAACCCCCTTGCTCGCAATATCTTGAATTATAGTGGACATAGCCGATTAAAAAAGAGGGATACCGCAGCTTTAATCCTCAATGCTACAGACGACACATCTTAGAAATATTTGTTTGTTATGATAATTTTTTTTTTTTGTTTACCCAAAAGCTTAGGTCTGACATGGTCGGGACTAATGTAACTTTTTTTTAGAATATAAGATTTTAATAGTTATTGTTAGTTCATTTTCTTGAAGATACAATAAATAATTATTGAGATCAAAAAAAAAAAAAAAATAGCCGTCGTCATAGTCTAGTCCTAAGTAGAAATTTTTTATTTTTGCCTTTTTTTTAGGGTGTTAGATATCCATTTGGCAGGAAAGGGGTTAATTGTTATAATATCCAGTTTATATTTAAAAATATGTGTTTTTTTTTTAATCTAAAGTTTTTTTCTATTGATTTTAGTAACAGCAATGGTTGCATATGAGTTTTATTGAATTAATGAGAAAGTATACGCCATAATTCATTATTCTAATTAGTACCTTTATGTATTCAACTCGCTTACAGTTTTAAAAATGCAAATTTCTGCAGCAAAGAATATCTTTAAAATATGTTTCCTAGCCATTAATAAATTCAAGCCTTGTCCTTGACATAATTTTATTACATTAAGTTTTATTATTCTTTCGCTAAAATACATTTCCGGTACTCTTTTAACAGCAAGAAAACCAAAAACATATTTTGCATTTCCTTTTAGTTTTTCCGCTTGTTTTAACATTTTGAAAATAAAAATTTAAACAACTACAAACTAAGAAAAAAAACTATTATTATTTCGCTAAAATAATGAAATGTCCTTCATTACGTTTTATTTTTTAACTAATTGTTAATTAAAAAAAAAAAAGAAAACAAACAGAAGAGGACAACAAGGAACCAAAAGCAATGTCCAAGGTTGTTTAAACTTTTTGTTATAATAGTTTGCTGGTATTAAAACTCATCTGTATATTTGACTTTAAATTACATTTTTTAAATCTTATGGCCGTAATGGATTGTTAATTAATAGCAAATGAACAAAGTAAAAAATATTCCAGAATAATTATTTAAGTTAAATTTTTCCAACAGTGAAATTTATTTAAAGCCGATACGTGCAAAATTTAAGCTATCGTGTCAGAAATATCTATTTCCAAATTTACTTCTATTTCTAAAAGATTTATGTTCGTTAAATGATTTATTGAATTTTTAAAATACTTAGTCCAGCAAATGCTTTTCACTGTAACTGCCAATAAAGGGTATTTTGTAAGGAGATATAGAATTATGATATGAAATAAAATAAGATGAATTTTGTAATTTACTTTATTAGAAATATAATCTATAAAAAATATACTTCTGGCATTATTAATTAAATATATCTTCCGGCATATTAAGTCCCACTATTTTATAGCCAAATTCACTGGTCCGAAATATAAAACTGTGCGGTTTGAAATGCTTCCTTTAATAAATAATAATTTTAACACGAACTGTATGACATATTGTTCCGTATTGTTGAATCAACAGCTCCTGCATATGAAGGCAGTTCAATTTATGAATGAAAGCTTTAATAACCACGCCACTATAGCAGTCACCATTTACTATAATGTTCTGATCAGCATTGTTCTTAAATAATTACAGACAAATGTTTTCACTCGCCCATAAAACACACTATACTGTTAGCTTTTCTGGATGTTACGATGTCACAACATACATTTGATGATTATAATCCTCTCAAATAAGGCATTTTTGTTTCTTTACGTATCCATTCACATAAAAGTGAGCTTTAACTCTTAATAAGTTGCACTTATGAAAATAGAGATCAACAGCAATCTTATTCTGGGGCCGATTGGCAAAATTTGGAAGTGTTGTTTAGGCGTTAAGCCAATCAAATTGAAATGCTAAATGTTACTAAATATAAATCAATTGAAAACTAAAGATGGACGTCCCTGTAGGCTAGTAGATATTGTACTAGCTTGTCAGTTTAGGGCTTGGGGGTTCGATTCCCAACAAATACCTTAGTTTTTTCACTACAAAAATAAAAATTGACTGTCGGTGGGGCTGCTCAGTGTTGAAGGCGTGGTCACTGAACGCTGTGCTGTCTTATACGATAGTTAATTTCCGTAAATATCCTTCTATTTTCACCACCTGTCTCATCTCTCTCTCTCTCTATCCCTTTCCTAAAGAATGTAGTATAATAATAAGTCACTGGGATTTAATTTACTTAATTTTATTTCCACTTTATTTAATTTTATTCCGATCTAGTAGTCAGCCGCTTGCGCGACCGATATGTAATGTTTCTATTATACTCAACTATACAAATATTAATTTCTTATAAGCTAACTTACTCACTAATACATACAATGAATATGCAAACGTTGCATATTCCGACACATGAGTTTGGTTTAGTGTGGACAGACAGATTTCAACTGAATGTGGGGAGTCCGATTGCATGCAGAAGGCATGGCAATAACGACACTGTCACACATACTTGACAAACGGTACTTGATTAAATGGATGTTGTTCCCTGCAGTGCTTCTCTTAAAAAAAAAAAAACATAATCGGCCGTTAAAAGAATAGTGGCACCTTAACATTCTATTTCTCCATAACGTTAAAATTGATATATGCGGTTTTCCACCCAACTGTGAATTTCCCTAATTTTTGTTGAATTTGTCCATTTGTGTTTAGTATGCTTTTGCGCTAGAGCTTCACAATTGGTTTCAACTAAATTATACATGAATTTTTGTATGCTCCAGGAATTCGATATTCTTAGGTTTTTGTAGAGATACGAAGCCTTCTATACTTCGAGGCCTCAGTGATCAATTGAATATTTTTTCAAAATTTTAAATTGAGTCACTGTCCCATAGATAAATTCTAGAACATTGAATTTGAGAATGGAGTTGTACAATAATCTCAGATAGGGGCAGTTTTACCACTTATAATTCGCTTTAGTTTAACGGCTTATTATTTCATTTGTGTTAATGTTCTTTCTATATGGTTCTTCCTAAGAGGTTCCTATCTTGATGTTTCCGAGATATTCGACCTAGCTTATCTTTGATATACTAAAGATATAAAAGGGACTCTTAAGGAATTCTGAGTTCGTTTGGCTGAGTTATATAAGGATCTTAGTTATCTCGTATCAACTGCCTGCCACATAGCTATTAAAACCTAAAGCAATTTTTTTCCCTCGAAGAACTTTTTCATTATCTGTGTACGATCGTTTAATTGCAGAATATTTTCTTTTGAATCCTAAATGTTAATTTGAAAAACACCTCTCATGCCTTCGAATAGGATTAATCTTAGTTATTAAAATTTATTCAGAATAGCTTTAATAGTTTATATAAAAGACTGATTTTATTATATTTATGTGGGCTTTTCCTAAAAATTACGGTTGCCAAAAAAAACACTCCACTCTTAAGGTGAATATGATAGTTTTGAAATTTAGTTTTTTGCCATATTCGTAGTAGAACATTGGCAACTGTTACAATGAATTCAATTTCGCTCGAAAATCGCATTAAAATAATTAATCTCCACTACGAAAATAGTGGTCCTGTCAAAGTTATATTTTGTAAAATATGTTTTATTTTCGGAAAACATAATCGTCATTCTGAGACCGCTATTAAGAATTTGGTAGTTAAATTTTAGTTAACAGACTCGATACAAAATGTGCGAGCACTAACGCGTGATTGACCGGAACGTTCACCTAAAAATATCGCAGCCGTGATCCACAGTATTGAAGCAGATCCAAATTATTTAATTCCTCTTTTGATTTAACTTTGAAGCTTTCAAAGGTTCAACTGGCGCAGGAATTGAAGTCAACTGACCATTCACATCGTCATAGGTAGTGCACAACTGGCTGATTTTTCTAAAAATATAATCATTTCAGACGAAGCCACTTGTCACTAGTCGGGGTATGTCAAAAAGCAAAATTGCCTCATTTGGGCTCCTAAAAATCCTAGAGCGACTATTGAGAAGCTATTACACGATCAACGTGTTACTATTTGGCGCCCCATGTGTGATTGGGAAATTTTTTACAAAGATGAGGCTGGAAATGTGGTAACGATCAATTAGTCACGTTATCGCGAGTTTCTAACAAGTAAATTTATGTATATTATGGGCAACGTGAATATGACTGACATGTAGTTTTAACAGAATGATGTCGCACAGCCAATTAAACGATCAATTTATTGCAAACCAAATTTCCTTATCGCATAATTTCATGACAATCAGCAGTTAAGTGGCCAACCAGATCGTAGGAATTAACACAACTGAATTATTTTTTGTGGGCATATGTTAAAGACAGAGTCTATACGGAGCCAAAAAAATGATGAGGTGATTAACGAAATAGGGCCGCCAATTTTCCAAAAAATGGTTAGAAGCGTTGATGATAAAATCGACATCTCTCAGCGTGGTCGTGGTGGACATTTGCCAGATATCACTTTTTATTCATAATTGCAGAAGTTTTCTCTTTTTTAAACAATAAAAATTTTTAATCGGCGTAATCTAATTTTTGTGTTTTATTTTGGTTTAGAAATTAAACTTCTTGTTGTAACCCCCTTTACTATACTCGATAGGCTGAAATGGATCTCTCTATGAGAAAAAAAATTTTTTTTAATTTAATTTAATTTTTAAACGTTTGTTTTTGTTATTCTTGTGTCAGCAGAAATCAATAATTTTAAGATCGATTTTATAAAATTTTTACTTTTTTAAATAAAACACAGATATTAATTATATGAAAAGATATTCCTATAAAATTTTAATAATCTCTATAAAAAGGAATAACTTTTTCTTAAAATAACGGAAAGCAATTTAAAAAGCACTTTACTTTTAAAGGGTGTCACTAATTAGACTTATATGACTCTATATTAGGAATCGTTATTGTCACACGTTATAAAAATGCACAAAATGCAACTTTATGTCAGATATCAAAGCAAATATATATATTTAAAAATAAAAATCAAAGGGTGTCCCATAGTAATGATAATGATTTGGTACATGTGACCTTTGATTTTTATATTTTATAGAATATTATATGTAGCCAATGCATTTTTAATTCATATTCAATAACCCTGCACTATTATACCAGTGTTGGAATTCGTTTTTTACAGGAATTATATATCGACCTAATTACATTTATATTTAATGTGTTACCTTTTAACTCTATTTTAAATTACATTATTTTAACAAACACAAAATTTCCTAAGCAAAATTTTTGCTCACAAAATTTGAAACTAAAATCAGTAAATTTCTCGCACCTCAATTGCATGTTAATTTAGCTGTTTTTATATAAACGAGAGCATCTACAGGTTTGTCTGTAGGTGTGGTATACGATGATACATTTTAAGTGTAAAATTTAGTGCGGTTAAATTGCCGCATGTATACTCATGAATGTAGTACGTTTGAGTGTTTGCTTATGTAGGCCACATAAACAACATACGAAAATAAGTTTCAGGGACACTGTAAAAACACATAACCTAGTTTACGCTTTTTGAAGATATACACTCACATACGCATCTACACTTCAACTACATAAAGAGTAGAGGCATCCATAAACATTCATATACTCGTACAAGGTATAATCTACTGCCATATAAAACTAAAACAACCACAGTATACGACGAAGCTACTAGAAAAGTAAAAACAAAAAAAAAAAAAAAAAAAATACACACATTAACTGACACATGTTTTAATAATAACAGCTATGCTAAAGTGTTGGTGCATATTTATGAGATAGAAATTATGTTGGTGAGAGTAAAATAATATTTTGGAAATGCGACTTAACTTGCTTAACTTAATTTGCTTATTTGCGATGTTGGGTTTTATTTTAGCATAAATAATATAAAACAGCCCTTCTGTACTGGTTTTTTTTCTGACTAGAAGTCACTGTTGCCCTTCACCAATATTCATCTATATATAACACTTCATATATACAAGTACACTATAGTATGTGTAAGAATGTGTACGATTCCAGTTGACTACAATACGATGTATTGTTGAAAAATTTTTTATTGTTGTTATTATTGCTATTGCCTTGCATACATAGCATTGCATTTTTTGTTTATTTTGCTATAAAACCCACAAACACACACAAACTTAAATTTTCATACTTTAAAAAGAAAAAAATGGAAATAAAATAAAAAAAAAATAAAAAAACGAATTCCCCTAAAAAGCAGTGAAAATATACAATGTCATTTTGTTTTTTTTTTTTCCCCTCTCAATTCTCAATTCTTCAAAATCGTCATGTGTATGGGAAATAATGCGAAAAATGTAACATAAAAACTGCAGTATACTTTTAGGTTGTTATTATATTTCTTCGTTTTTCTTTTGTCTGTATAAATTTAACTATTTGTGCAGCAAATGTTGCATGAAATAAAATATTTTATACATACGAGAACATAAGCAGTTAAAGAATATAAAAATTAATATACGAGGGTTATTAATTTTAATAACAATTATAAACTAATAGTTTTTACTTAAAGTAATTCGTTAGTTGATCGAGTAGAGGGTGCAATATAAATAATTTATCTTGTGGTTGTAGCCTTGAGTAGTTTCCCTTAAAGCTTATTGTTATGTAAGTCGTGCAGAGAAAGATAGCTTGATAATTTAATTAGATAACTGTATTAATTGCAGATACTTAAAGATAAATATTAACACATTTAGCGCCATGTGCGGTACCGATGCGCACGACCTGAGTACTGAGTTTGGGCCGCGTGTTTACCTATCCACAGGCAAACTTAATTTCTTTAAACGTGAATGTGGCATAGTGCACACGATTTACATTGGGTTTATATACCTAGAATGAATCTGTGGCCCCAGGATAACATGAAAATGTGGTTGCCGTGAGCCAAAAAATGACGAAGAATCATGAAAAAATTGAAATTTTCACTTTCTGTTTTCAAATATAATATAAGAATAAATGGACATAAACAGAATGTTATGAGAAAATAAAATATTTTGGCCCGAATGTGTAAATCGCGATTTGGGGGCTTGGCGCGAAATATGTTAAGGAGGTACAAGCTCATTACAATAGAAACTGTGAATACCAAAATTAATAAGTACTAAAACTGATAAATATTTACGACTACTGATTACAGAAAGCAAATCTGACAAAGAAATTACGTGTATCTATTCAAAAGTAACAGCAAATTAGGCAATTGTTGAAGAAATGGGTGACAGAAAATATCCAACCTAAACCAGGCGAACCATAAAAAGCTGAAATAAATTTCCTGGACTATGATCACGTTACAGACTTCTGCATATGTGATCCTAAAATCAGATACGCAGAGCTAAGACCGAAATCTAAAATTTATTAAATCTTTATTACCTTTAAGTATCTTCTCATCGAAATTGAAAGCGCAGTACACTTGTGGAAATAATTTCGTAGTTTCTAAGCAAAATCTCCAAGTGTAATCGAGTTAAAATTTTAGTTGCGTACTTTTTGGTCCTTAGGTAGATGGCATCGCATTACTTTTAATTAACATACATCAGGTGTATTTAATTTAATTAAATTTAATTTAAAGCAGTTGCCAAATTTTAGGATCCTCTGATTTTAAAAATTATAAGTCCTGTGGCAAGTCAAGCTTTAAAAGATTTTGCTAAGGCGATGCAGTATTCTTTATATGGGGTTTTTCAGCAAGAAGTTTGTTTTTCAATTGTGGCAACACAACAACATTATAGTTTTGACATTTAGTTTTCTGACGTATGCGTAGCAGATGCATTGGCAATCGTTACAATAAATTCAATATCGCACGAAAATCTAAGGTACATTGGTGATATTTTTGAGCGGTCGGAATCAAATATCAAATTTTTAATAGCGGTCTCAGAAGAAAGATTAACAATATCAGAAGGGCGATTATGTTAATGTTAATCGATTATGTTAATCGTTAATCGTCCTTCTGATTATGTTAATCGTCCTTCTGAAACTGCTATAAGAATTTGATCTTTAAATTTGAGTCGATAAGCTCGATACAAAATGACAGAACTGGAAACATCGCAGCCATAAGCCACGGTGCTGCAGCAGATCCAAAATTGGCATCTCCTCGACGTTCTAAAAAAATTGTGGTTATCCAAAACCACTACATGGCAAATTTTGCGCAAGGATTTGATTTTAAAGCCTTAAAAATTTCAATGTGTAGAAATTGAAGCCGACAGATCATTCACATCATCGTAGATATGCTCAATTCATTTAGGAATAAGCGGCTGTGTGTCAACAACTAAAATTTCCGCATTTGGGCTGCTGAAAATCCTAGAGCGATTATTGAGAAGTATTTGTATGCTCAGCGTGTCACTATATGGTGCGCTATTTCGTCTGGAGCATGATTGGGCCGTTTTTTTTAAGATGATGCTGAAATGCGGTTACGCTATCGCGAGATGCAAACAATTTTTGCCTATTATTGTCGACATGGATATTACTGACTTGTGATTTCAACAGGACGGTGCTACATGTTATACAACCAATGAAATGATCAATATATTGCAAATCAAATTTCCCTATCGCAGGATTTCACGACAATCGCAGTTAAGTGGCCAGGCAGATCATGGGACTATGTTAACGGCAGAGGATATGCGTAGACAATCGAATCGATTTCAGTCTTAAAATTGATGTGATTAACGAAATAATTGATGTGATTAACGAAATAGGACTGCTATTTTACGAAAAAGTGATAAAACACTTTGATGAAAGAACCGACTTCTGTCAGCGTGGTCGTGGTGGATATTTGTCAGATATCATTTTTCATTCAGAATTGCCAAACCTTTCTCTTTGTAGTACAATAAAAATTTGAATCATCTGAATCTTTTATTTTTTGTTGGACAACAAACTTCTTTGTTGAAAAATCCTTTGCAAAATTAAAAACTTTTTATAAATTGTCATTCGTTTAGCCATACAAATTTCGATATTTTTTTGGTAAATATTAAATTTTTGAACAGGTTTTCCTTAGAAATTAGGAGAAATCAAGAGTCTAATGCAAGTTTTAAATGCTTTAATGTGTCCTTTCTTTGAATGAAATTATATTTTCTTCTGAAAAATGAACTTTTTGGAAATTTTAAATTTTTGTGGAGGTTTTTTTTTACATCGGGTGGTTATTTGATCAATTTTGCTACATTAAGAAACTTAAATAACTTTTTGTACATACATACATTTTTATTAACGTAATTCATTAGAATTTTAAAATAATTGAATTCAATTGCCCTCAACTCTCGGTGACACATGTGTGACATCTTATGAAAATGTTATTCATTACTGCTTGGATTGTTGTAGCGGGAGGAATTGTCTCAATTACCGTTCGAAAGGATTGCTTTAATCATCCAAATTGGTTGGTTTCTCTTGTAAACTTCTTCTTTGCAATAATCCCACAAAAAAAGAAAAAAATCAGGTGCAGTGAGGTCAGGAGGCCAACGGAATGTGGAGTTTCTCGAAATCTGTTTATTGGGGGAATTTTTGCCGCAATTCTGTGCCGTGGCTATGTAACAAGTTGCTTCATCTTATTTAAACCAAATAGCGTTGAAAGGGATTCTCTTTTGGCGTAATTCTGAAAAGAAAAATTCTTTCAACATCTTTAACCCTGCTGTTAGATTAGGACATATTGGTCCAATTTTTCTTTTCTTTGTCGTAATAACTTTTTAATGGTATCATATATTGCTTGAAGGTTTCGACTCACGTGTTTATTTTCTATAAAGACTTTATGTTCATAATTTCAAGTCTATAAAGTATCAGTGACCGAAAAAATTCAAAAATTACTTATCTTGGATTAAGGACCAATTGGTCCAGTGAGTTATTTATATAACTGAATGAAAATAATAAGCATTTATTGTATTTAGTTGAAAGAAATAGCTCATTTATTGAAAGTACTTATTGTTACATGCTAGACAGTAAATTTTTCTGCCTGGTTTGCAAATGAAACTGCCGCACTTGGAACACCTGATATCTGATTTAGAGTTGCAACAACTACAAATTCCACGCTTCCTGGCTACGGTCTTATGGGACACAGTACTACAGCTCGCAGAATCTAATGAAGCTGGGGCTCGCATTTCAGACAGCAACTTAGCTGAGAAATACTCTGCTCCGTTTCATCATATACGCATTAGCTAAAGAAAGCGACAATTTTCGCAAGAACTCCGGTCTTCTGCGATTTTGATCCGCTGGTGCCCATGAGGCATCGATGTCTGAGAAAATTATATATGAATTCAAAGCGGATATATCTAGCATATTGGCAAATACAATACTCGGCCATCGGTTGGTTTTTCGTTTTGTGGTGTAAGAGCCAATCATTTGATCAGCAGTATCCACGCCCCCTATAAAAAAGCAGGATAATGTGAAATATAATCAATAAAACCGAACAAATAACTCACCTTTTGTTGAGTTGTAATAAGATACAATCTGTGGTTTTTTTTTTGGATCACTATGATCGACTTCAGAATTTTTGTGCATTGTACTGATCAGAATGGTTGCTTTATTTTTGTGACTGACGTATGATACTAACGTTCCAATGGCACAGAAGGCAAATGTAGACGTGTACAATGGGAGTTTTTTTACATCTAGCAATTTTGGTGGAATGAAGGTTTTATTTTTCCGAACTGTGCCCACATACGTTAGTTTTTTCTCAAGTAGTTTTTTTGTCAATTCGAATGTTGAAAAAAAGTTGTCAGCTGTTATATTATGCCCTTTTAGCCCCTCAGTCAACTCTAAAACAACGCGTTGTCCTTGATTTTGCTCAGGTTTTGCATTTTTAGCTTTTCCCAGATATGGCTGTATCTTCCAAACGTATCCCGTCTTAGAGTCTACTGATAACCAAAACTTCAACCCATATTTGGCAGGTTTTGATGGCATATACTGCCGAAAAGAACATCGTCCTCTAAATCCAACAAGTTGCTCGTCAATAGTGACGTTTTCGTGACAGTTGTACAACATTGGAAGTAGTTGATGCCAACTTTCCCACAGTTCTCGGATAGGAGCGAATTTGTCGGTACTAGACATTTGTCTTCGACTTGAAACATTATCGAAACGGAGCGCACTCGTAATTTTGTGAAAAGTACCTTCAGACATAATTGCACGAAAAATTGGACGACCAAAAGATGCGTCAAATAACCCGTGAACATCTTCGTTTTTTCCACTGCAGTTTAAAATATCATTTATTACGACCACATTCCGAAATAAATAGAGCAGTAAACTACATACCGATAAACCCCAGCAAGAATAAGTACAGCAATATAAGCTCTCAATGTGTCTTCATCGATATCAGTCCATTTATCATAAAATTTAAGTTTGCCATAATTGTTCGTATTCTCAATAATAATCCTTTCAATTTGAGGTGGAAAAAAACACAAGAATGTTGACAATATATCATTGCATCTGGACAAAGAAAACCTAGTTGGACCTGGCTTGCGTGAAATAATATTCTCAGCAGTATTTCCAATCATTTGTAGTGGTGGTGTAGCACTCCATACCATTTTGTTTTTTGCTATAAACATTGCATCAGAGTTGACTGCATTTTCGTTTGCTTCACCGTCTAAATCATTTTCTATTTCACTTTCACATTCTCTCTCATTATTTTCTAAAATAAAATCACTATCCAAATCTGAAATATCCGAATCACTATCTGAATTTAAGATTTCGCAAATTTCATCTTCATTCAAAAACCTTCGTCTCTCCATTTATTTGCAGAATATAAAAATGCGTGCACTTGTTTAGAAAGCAAATCAAAAACTAAAGCCAACACGTTATTACGAGAACATTTGCACGCTAAATACTAAATGGGGAGTCCCCGAATTTAATTTACTTTGTGCTTGTGTGGAAACAAAAAAAAATGCATATCTGCATAAGCACATGTGAGTGTCCGACTAGAAGAAAAATATGTCAATGCTCTTTTAAAACTTAACTAACCTTATTTTAATATAAATACATTAAAATTAAATGAACAGAATATGGTGTGTGAGTGTTAAATGCTTAGTTTTAGTAAAAAATGTACTATGGACCAAATGGTCCCTAATAAATGATTTGTATATTTTTTTTAATCTAACAGCAGGGTTAAGTAACGGTCTCCATTGACCCTAACAATAAGACCGTTTTCTTCGAAAAAGTAAGACGCGACATTGAACTTTGAGAAAACGGCACAATACAATGTGACGCGAAGTGGATGTAATCTGTGAGTAAGAATTACTCGATATTCGACAATTTTGTTTGTCAACATTGCCGTTGAAATCTAAATGTGCCTTGTTAGACATAAAAATGTAGTTTAAGATGTTTTCATTCTCTGACACCATTTGAATGATCCTCTCACAAAAGTCTAAGCGAATCGAAAAGTATCTTGGGTTTAGTTTGTTTGTGAATTGAATCTTATATGGAAAGAAGTTTAAATTTTGGTGCAAAATTGTCCGCAGTGACTGTCTGCTGACACCCATTTGAGCAGATTAGCTGCTTGTAGATACTCGAGGAGTGGATTGAATGGCAGCAGCTACAGCACTGGTAGTTTCCTGAGCCCGAACTAAGGGATCTCAATGATAAGGCCTTCTTGCGATTGTGCCACGCTCGGCAATATTCTTCACGAGCCTCATTATAGTTCATCTGCTAGAAGAAATGCCACCAAACGTAATCCTATATTCTCTTTGGACGGAAACTACGGACTCTAAAGCGTTAAAGCGTTGCACCATCCAAATTCTTGTTTCATCGTTCCAATTCTCCATTTTAGTCAGATATAAAGATCAAAAATGGAACAGTTTGATTAGACAAAAAATAAGTTATTACGTTTTTTTTTAGTAGCAGCTTACATGAGCCAATCTATATATTTTTAAAAATTCCGAAATGTCTGGCATAACGAGTTTTATAATAAAAAATTTTATTACATAAATAATATATTTAATTCCCAAAAAGACTTACTAAAAAATATTTTTTGGCTTTTTTTATAATAAGTCTTTCGAAAAATGTTTAGATTAGTAATAATTTTAAAAGAGGGAAAAATTTGCTTTATTTCAATAATATCGAATATCTAACTCACCTATTTTACAAGTCAAATACATATACTCGCATATGAATTTAAGATTTTTTACTGATAATATTTGTACTAGGTTTGCGTATTCCTATAACTATAATCCTTGTTTGGCCTTCATATTGAATTATTTTCTATCAATAACCATTATTTTTTTAACTGCACTTAATTAGCAATTTTCTTCAGTTTATATATGGCTCAGAATTAAGCGATACTCTGAAGCATTTATTGAGTTGCTGCACGCATGCATTTTAACCCTTTTAATATTTAATTTACCCATTCAATAAATATGTCAAGATACTTAATATATCACCACCTTCTTTAATGTAAAAAAGAAAGACTTTAACAAATCCTCGTAGAAAATACTTAGTTCTAAATAGCAATGGATATCTCAATGGAAAAATGTTATAATTGTGGTAGTTAAAAGTCTTAAAATTAAGAAATATTTACTATAGTCAGGAAATATGTAATTAGTTGTATAACACATACACACACACACATATATATGCTAACTAATAAAAATAATATAATGCTATATAAATATGTGTGTGCATGTTGGTTAAAACCAAGGTTTATTCGAAAAAAAAAATATAAAAAAAATATATACATTAAACGTATAAAACCAAATAAAAAAAAATAAAATATTAAATAGCAGCATAACAGTTTAAAATATGCATATAAAACCATTGAAAATATACGAAAAAAAATTAGTTGTGCATACTTTTAGTAAAAAGCAGTAATTTGTAGCATAATTTTATGGGTAAAAATGGTTGCATACTTTCCAGGAGTTAGTTCTAAATTTTGTTTAATATCCATATTCAATTACTAAAGATTTCCTTGAAATTGAACCCTATTGAATGGATGACGTTAGTTAGCGTGAATTTCTAAAGCTGATTTCTAATTTAAAAAAAATTATCGTTAAAAACCACCAAAAATCTTAAATGTATTTATACTTAACATACAATACCTGTTATTCTAGCCGGACATTAACTGTATATCGTTTTATTTCTCGAAAATTGGCGAATGTTCCCAAATCAATAACAATTCGCAGATTCTTATGGTTCTAGAACATTAAAGCTTGAAAATAATAAAATTTCCCCAGGAGTAAAGTATAACACCTTAGAAGAATGAGAAATATATAACTTCCCCTCAACCCTTGCATTTTAATAAAAATAAATATTTGTTATTAATTTCTTTTTTGCATGTTTTTAACCTCAAAATTGATTTATTCACAATAATTTTTTAAATTAAAACAAAATATTCAAAAAAGCAACATTTATTTTAACAAAAAAAAAAAACAGAAAAAGAAAAACGTTTGTAAAATTTTTATTGGTTTCACCAAATAAAAAAAAATTTTGTCGAGCCCTTAAAACCTTCAAAACAAAAAAAAATTTCTGACTTCAACAGTGCGCCACGATGACAATTTTTAAACTAAAATTGTAAATTTGCCATTTGATGCAGCATTTTATACTGTGTGCCAAATTTTTGCATTTTTTTGACATAATGTCCGGCTAGATTTGCTAAATATGACTTTGTAATCCATCTGATTTCGATGAAGCGATTTCCGGACGTCTCATTTTGTGTGAAAATTATCGTAATTGCTATCTTTCTATCACAACAGTACTAATATTGATGGGATCCAATTCAGTAACTGTTACTAGTTTATCAGCATTTACTTCACTTGGTTCTATTAGAAATGGTTAACAGATGTTAATCTGTATGACTTTAAAGTACAACTTATCACCAA